>CAKNYM010049337.1:172655-192441 GCA_932195095.1 Andricus curvator
TATTTTGCATTATTTATTAAACAAAAACTATTATGAATTCGGTTTCGGTTTTGGTTTATTGTGAATCGAACCGAAGGGCCTATGACGAAGCTACCGAACGCGTCCTCGGGTTGCGGATGGAGGGTCCCTGTACCAAGGGTTTCTGCTGAATATGGTTACAATAATTAATAAGCATTCGCGGACAATTGTCCAGTGATGATCCCGAAGGAATAACCCATAAGCGAAGGCGTTACAACCGTGCTGATAGCCGAATGGCACCTGGCTGAGAGTATCAGCCTTATCCTTGCATGCGGGGCTCTACAAGAATGGACGAACCTTCTCCATAGCTGCTCTTGGAAACAAAAATGACAACTCCAAACATAGTTGTAGTAAGTGCGGTTCAAAACAATCGAACGCGCAGGGCTCCCGACAATGGGTCGGACAACAATGACGACTACCCTGGAGTTGGGGGAGCCAATCAAGACAGAGTCAATGCGATTGACCGGCAGAATCTTATTACTTTTAAGTGCACGGATCGACTCAGGGACGACCTGCTGGACTGCTATGATACCAGTATGGCCCCTGTACGAAAAGGTTGCATGGCGCTACTGCATACGCTCTGGTGCGCGAAACACCCAGAGCTCGCGCATTTTTCGCATAAACGTCCGCGAAACCGTGCCGAGGAACTCCGGAAAAGGGGTTATACAAGTGAAGCGCCTACTCAACTGCAGCCAGAACAAGCCAGCAACAGAGAAAGAAAGGCGACACTGAGATCAATCGCGAACAGGCATCCAATAGAGGAAGAACGATGCTTCGGGACCCGGAGAAACACCAACATTCAGGTTTCTCCCAAGCCGAAAGATCTGACTGAACTGGATGGTGCGCTTCGTGGAGATTTTTCCAAAGAATCCGACCTCAGGACTATTAATTGTGTTGTGTATAATGCAACGAGAACTTTGGCAGATGCAAACCGTAAAACAAAACCAATGGTTGATCATAAGACCAAAATACGAATATATCAACTCAGCACAAAGATAGGCTGGGCAAGACAGTACGCGTCCCGCATTCAGTGTGTAATTGACTACATAACATCTGGCAGGTCTTTCACTGCCAAGGTTCGACAGTTCGCGCAAGAACTGCGGATCTGTCATCACACAATCAACAAGTCAAAGCTACTGACCATCAGGCAGCATATTGTTGACAGAATACGAGTACTATCTAATGCTAGGAGAAGTCTAGAGCAGAGAGAGGTGAGTCAGAGAAAATCAACAGTTTTTGTCCGACCCTTCTCGACTCTTCCAAGACCCTCCAGCTACTGTCGACCATCCGCCCAAACCAGAGGAGGTCGACGAATTTCGAGAGAAGTCTACGAAGTCCAACATCCACTTGAAGAAGACTCAAAGAACATAAATAGCTTCAAGGAGCTGTGCAATGCCCTCATAACACCTGAGGAGGCATGCCCACCTATTACTACCGAGGCCGTGAAAAACGTATTAAGAGGTATGAAGAACTATTCCGCTCCGAGACCAGATCGTATCAAGACCCTCTGGTGGAAGAAGTTTCCTCCAACCCACCAGCATCTGGCTTGAGTTTTCACCTTATATCCAAAGTCGGAAGATCCCATTCCGGAGTGGTTGGTGAAGGGCGCACAGTGCTCCTGCCGAAGACGGGCAACTTAGCTGACTCTAAGAATTACAAGGCCAATAACTTGTCTGAACACACTGTATAAGATCTTTACAGCTATCCTAAATGATAGGATTGTTCGGACAATTGGACCTGTGTGGCGAGAGATGTATGAACAACGCATCTCAAGGAAAGGCGTAGCAAGATGTCTGGAGAACCTGCCCATCGATAGATGTATTTGTAAAGACGCAGCATCCGACCAACGATTCCTGTCGATGGATTGGATTGATTACCGAAAAGCTTTCGATTCAACCTCCCATAGACTTATCATCTGTCTGTTGGAAAGCTTAAAGGTTCATCCACACATCGTGGGGTGCATCGAGAGATTAATGCTGCTTTGGAAAACCAGATTTACTATCTCATCTGGTAAACATCGTGTGATCACTAACAGTGTCACCTTTCAGAGAGGTGTGTTTCAGGGCGACACCATGACCCCTCTCCTCTTTTTCCTCACATTATTGCCCCTATCTCTCGCACTTCGCCATTCCGAAGGGTACCTCTGCGGCAAACCTGGAGATCGAAAGCATAAGGTCACTCATGTATTTTACATGGATGATCTCAAGATCTATGATAAAAATAAAGAGAAACTACATCTAGCTCTAGACGTTGCCAAAAAGTACACTCAAGAGATTGGAATGGAGTTCGGGTTAGAGAAATGCGCCAAGTCAAGGTGGTGGCGGAATACTGAATCTTAAATGTCTTCACAACTTTCTGTATAAAGCAGCGGAGGAGGCTGTTGAATCACACGGCCTTGACTTCAATATCAGGGGTGAGCAAAATGCATTAAATCTCATCCATCTTGAATCCTCACTCCTGAAGGCGCGGATTAGGAAAGCACAGGAGAAAAACTTCTGCGAACAGCTCCTCGTCAAGAGGATGCACGGCATCTTCCACAGAAATGTGGAAGATCAGTCGATGTCGTATGAGCTAACGTTTGCTTTCCTTAGATCACCCGAATTGAAGTCGTTTCCACTCTAGCATACCGTCGCCACATTTTGAGCCAATACATTCCCAATGATAGCTGCTCAGCGTGTTATGCACACCCCGAGCATTCAGGACACCTACTATCTAGTTGTCTAAATCATGCGAGAACGACCTACATCCAAAGGCACAATGCGGCACTAAGAGTGCTTTATTACCATCTCTGTCACTCTTACGGCATTAGCCCTAATACTGCTTCACTAAACGTTCCTAGGAAAATAGAGTGAATGGTCGAAAATGAGAAGTGCCGCATATACTGGAACTTGATATTCTCGACAATTGTTTCTGTTGCGAACTCGAGGCCTGACATAGTTCTCCTTGACTTCGAGAAACGAACTATGTTCGTTATCGAATTTTCGGTACCAGCTGACAAAAACGCCACAGCTAACGAGAAAGAAAAGAAAGAGAGGTATAAAGATCTTATAAGCGAGTTGCGATGATTATACCCGGAATATTCTGTTAAGCGAATCGTCTTATTCATCGGTGCTCTTGGAAGTGCCAAAGTTTCACTGCTTAATATCCTGAAGAGCATCTCTGTGTTTGAACAAAATGCTGAGACACTTGCGGGGGAAATGCAGAAGGCGGTCGTCCTTGGGTCGCTCGGTGTCCTCAGGGTGCACGAGACTTCTGCCGGATCATCGTATTGAATTCGTCGCAGACTGCAACCACCTATCTCCCGGTCGTGAGACGAGGTTGCAGCTGAAATTTTACCGCAATTTTGTTGTGAGCGGGTGCAATTTTTCAGATTAGCACCCGCTCCCAGCAAAATCCTGCGGTTGTTCTTATCGCGAACTTTTAGCTATATATACATACAGTTAATGCTATTCTGCATTATTTATTAAACAAAAACTATCATCAGTTAGCGATTTGGGTTGCCATGGAACAATCATTAGTGCCTAATCTACACGTGTACAATTTTTCAAGTCGATCTGTGCAACGGTGTGGCCACCGTGCGGTGTGGTGCAACGATTTCGGACTTGAAGTGTACAAATTTGAATTTTATATAGTACATTTTTATTTGTTAGGCGGATAATTCGCTAATGAAATTCGTGCAACATTTTTTAAATTCATAATATACAGGGTGTCCGAAAAGTAACGAAATACCTAAATAATTGTCCAGGTCAAATATTTTTCAAAAAGGTCAGGGTCATTCTTGAAGTAACTTTTAACGAGAAATCCAGTGGTGACCTTGAATTTGACCTTAAGCTTGACCTTCAAGATTATTTCGAGGTCAAATTTGTTTTTTTAAATGGTAACCCCTATTTTTTACAACGGCAATCGAAAGAGCGGGAAATTTTACGTCCAGACATGTACTCAGGTCATGTGTCAAGGGTAACCTTGAACTTCAGATGACGGTTATTATGCTGACCCATGTATGAGGCGGGTCCAATCTGTACTGCTGCGGCTTGAGCTTGACCTTCAAGGACATTCGCAGGTCAATTTTTTTACAGTTAGTGTTACCCAGGAACAACGACGTTGTCGTAGTAAAATCTGTTCCCTTTGGGGTGCTTGATTTACGTGAGTCCCCTCGCCTCTCACATTTGATTATTAGCATTAATTAGCACAACGTATTATTTCAAGTGCTCGAATTGTTCTCCATTCACCTCTTGACAGTAAGCTAATGGATGATAAAAAGCATCAATAGCATTTTCAATCATTTCAATGGGGATGAGAGCTGACTCATCTATGATCCTTTGCCGTAATTCATCTAAATTTTGAGGTTTTGTTTTGGACACCCGATCCTTCAGATAACCCCAATAAAAATAATCTAGAGGGGCCAATCAGGTGAACTAGCTGGCCATTCAATTTTGCCCCTCCGTCCTATCCACCGATCAACAAATACATCATCTAAGTAAGCGCGAACATTTGGTCCACAGTGAGCAGCTGCACCGTCCTGATGTACCCATATGTCTTCAAAGATGTCTACGGCTATTTCTCTGATTGCAGGAACTAATAAATGTCGAAGCATAGCTTCATAGTTTTGAGCATTTAAGTTACCATCAAGAAAAATGATCCTATAAATCGATTGTTAAGTATTCCAGCCCAAACATTCAATTTCTGCGGATATATCGCGATTTATTTTCTCGCATCCAGTGAGGATTTCCATCTGCCCAATATCTGCAATTATGTCTATTCAAAGTTCCATCAAGTTGGAAAGTTGCTTCATCTGAAAAAGCTATATTTGGTGGAAAGTTAAGATCTTCAACTATGCGGGCCATCAAGTCTCCAGAAAACTCAACGCGACGATCGAAATCATCTTCATTCAACTTGTGAACCAGTTTCACTTTCAACGGATGAAATTTCGCTCTTGTTAGTACGTTGTGTACAGACGATTCACTTATGAATCATGAAAACATTCATTACTGTCCTGAGAGATCTTTTCACTTGACCCCAACCTCACATCATAAGAAGTGTTATTCTTTCTCTTTCAATGAGGCGTTGCATTTTGACTTTACGGACTAGCCCTTACTCAAATTTTAATCAGAATCAAGAAGGTTAAAATTATAACGCAGATAAACGTTTAAAAACAATGCAAATTGTAATCTGGTATTTTTACGTAAAAGCCCTACCTCATTTTTACATGTAAACTACTTCACTCATGATTGATATAACAAAGCTTAAACTTGTAACTATTCAGTGCTTTAATTTTCATTTATTTATTCATTATTTTATCAAACTTTTGTGAAGAAAGTTAAAACTATACTTTTATCGACTTTTTTTATTATTCGTGGGTTTGATGCTAGCATAAGTAATATTCAATACGCAAATTTTTCTTTTAAATTTTATACTGAGTCAAGCCTAAAAACCTTCAGCTGAAGTTCAACGTCATCCTTGACCCATGACCTGAGTACACGTTTGGACGTAAAATTTCCCGCTCTTTCGATTGCCGTTGTCAAAAATAGGGGTTCCCCATTAAAAAAACAAAGTTGAACTGGAAATAGCCTTGAAGGTCAAGGTCAAATTCAAGGTCACCGCTGGTTTCATAGTTAAAAGTTACTTCAAGAATGACCTTGACCTTTTTTAAAAATAGTTTACCTGGAAAACTATTTAGGTGTTTCGTTACTTTTTGGACACCCTGTATAAATAATAATAATAACAACACAAAAGTACATAATAATTATTTATAAACGGTAATTGCTAAAGAAATGATTACAATCACGTATCTTTGTACAGTAATAATAATTCCTTTTACATATATCAAAGAGGACAAAATAGTATATTGTGTATCGAGGGCGTAAAGAAGGCTATTTTGACGAGTGTGAACTTGCCGCCCGAGCGAAGCGAGGTCGGCAGTCGCACGAGGCAAAATAGCCGTGCGCCCTTGATACACACCATACTTTTTGTCCTACCCTTCTTGAAAACAAGCATGTTAAGCGGATAGAGGATGTTTTGTGAACTTAACAATTTTAGATTATAAGTGAAAGAAAGAAATAGCGTACTTTGCAGAAGGGAGTCTGTGGGGTGCAGCGATACAATTTTTTAAAGATAAAGATAATTTCCTTCATATTCTCACTTGTGTGGTGCAGTGGGTGTATAGCGGGCCTAAAGTTTCATGTAGCGGACGTAAAGTGTTATTTAGCGGGCGTAAAGTATTATGTAGCGGGCGTAAAACTGCATGTTGGCCCACCGGCAAAGGGCGCATGTGCGAACGTCACAGGGCTGGAAGCGGCCACATTACGCCTGCCTCAAGTTCATGCAATGGCGCGTTTTCAAGGGGGGTCGGACCAAAAACATTATTGTAATTAAGTATTTTCATACAGCAATACTTTTCTTATTTTCGAATGTATGAAAGCGTATGAAGAATTTTTGATATACAATACATGAATAATGATATATACATAAATAAATATAATTATTCGTATAATACGATTTACGGTTTGAAGTAATGGCCAAAACGTATCATTCTATACTGTTGAGGTATACGGAAGAGTGGTCCTAAGTCGTCACTGTGGGACGAGCCGGCACCCTCGCGTTTCTCAGAAATAGGGTGCGTGTCGGCTTAACCATTTTGGTTTATGACAGTTTGGTATACATGGACGTAATTCATGCTGACAATTGTCACTTTAGTTTTTGCTTGACAGTGTGAGCGGGGTATGTATTTTTCGTGCAGACGGAAATTCATTTTCTTCTATTCTTGTGAAGCAGCTACAGGTGTGTAAATATTTTAAAAAGTTCAATCGTTTAAGGGCATGTGGCAGACACAAATACCTACATTACCGACCTCACTTTTTCAATTTTCCAAATTTTATTTTGAATCTAAGAAGTTTTTTGTAAATGGAATGTCGGGCTGAAACTTTGGAAAATGTATGAGAAGACAATGAACTATGTTTACGTACTTCATTCGAGGAGAAATTTCGCAAAAGATAATCTTCGAAGAAATCAAAACTGGGTGCATTTTTTGAACATAAGAACTTTTTCAAGTGAGATATCGGCTTCAAACTTTGAGAAATGCAAGAGCCGACAGTAAAGTACGTTTATGTACATCATTTGAGTACAAAAGATTCAATAAGAAAAATTTCAACTAAATGTCAACTCCGGTTGCCAGTTCGTTCGGTATTCGCGATGGGCACGAAAATGTAAAGTGACCATATTTGAACTGATCAAATGCAGGACGCCGACTGTAGGTTTAAGGGAGCAGGGTTCAGATTCAATGTGGAAATCTCAAATTTGATTGGTCGAGAACGTAGAGAGAAACTGGGAAACCTCGAAGTAGAAAAAAAACCCTTTTGCGGTTCGTTTTGCAAAAAATCGTCTTTTACAGGACGTTTTGCAGGACATTTGCCTTTGCAGGACACATTGCTTGAATGCGGGACTGTCCTGCGAAATACAGGACGAATGGTCACTTTACGAAAATATTAAGTCTGGCGGCGACTGAACGAGGCCAATAACGATATCAATACTTACATAATTCAACATTGAAACAACATATTTCACTCAACTATTTTACTGGACACAACTTTCCCAAAATGTTCTTGTGAGAACACCGCATCATCAATCTTTGGCAGCGTGGACCTCACATTTCAGATGTGGACGAGCCGGCTGATAGAGCCTCGTTTAGTGGTCACCAGACTTCGTATTTTCCTGCCCATCGCGAATACCGACCAAATTGGCAACCGGAGTTGACATTTAGTTGGAATCTTTCTTTTTGCATCTTTTATACTCAAATGATGTACATAAACGTACTTTACTGTCGACTCTTGCACTTCTCAAAGTTTGAAGCCGATATCTCGCTTAAAAAAGTTCTTATGTTCAAAAAATGCACCCAGTTTTGATTTCTTCGAAGTTATTCTTTTGCGAAATTCCTCCTCGAATGAAGTACGTAAACATAGTTCATTGTCTTCTCATACATTTTCCAAAGTTTGAGCCCGATATTCTATCTAAAAAAAAAGTTCTGAGATTCAAAATAAAATTCGGAAAATTGAAAAAGTGAGGTCCGTTATGTAGGTCTTTATGCCTGTCGCATGCCCTTAAGCGCGTTAGTTTCTGTGTTAAGTGTGCTTCCGCCTGATAAAGTCGATTTTTCTTTCCGATTTATTTCGTGGGAATAATAGCATGAAATGTGTAAACATTCGTAGTGGTCCTGAGTCAGCACCTTTTTTTATTTCTTTTGTTGTCAGTTTTGTGTTATTTTATTTTGTTGTGTTTACATTCCATGTCACTTGTCTCTTCTTGATTTTGTTTCAGTTTGGTTGTATTTTGACTGCATTTCGCTTGCTTTAGTAGGTGTACATTCTGTTAATAAAGTTTGACAATATTCTGCATGTTTTTTCATTGTAAATGGTTTAAATTTATCAATTTCCTCCTTAAACTTACATAACTTTCCCTTTTCCTTGCATTTGAGCGGAAAAAATTATATGCTGACTCAGGAACCGGGGGTGCCGGCTGAGGACAACCATTTTGATAAAAAGCAAAAATCGCATTCTTCACTTTGCTCTGCATTGCGACCGCAAAAATCATTCCATACTGCTCTGAACGACATTGAATTGTAGATAAAGGATCATGGTACCTGACCAAAGACATTAAGGTGCCCTTAAGCCCTGTTTAACCTCTGTTTTTGACAACGTCTCTTACTGTGCCGACTTAGGATCACTTTCCTCTACAGTCAATATGCCCATTACTTTCCAACAGGAATTCAGATTCCGACATAAGCTATTAGGTAGACAAAAAAAGGAGATTTTCACGCACATTAGCTGTCACTTGAGACGTTGGAAAGTGGTAGGGACTTGACCACAATTATTTTTGTGCCCAATCAAAGGGGTCTTTTCCGCCCCGATGAGAAGCTGGAAAGGGGTAGGAATTCTACCAATATTATTTCTGTGACTAGTCTCAAATTTGCCTTCCTGGTCCCATGAATCGTTACTCGTAATTCTTGAGTCGCTAATCGACGATAAAGCATGAAAAAATGTCTAAATACATTTTGTTTTATAAAAGAACCATTAAATTGTTAATATTTACAATGTTTGTAACCGTACGGATGTTCAAAATCACCTAAACGGGGAGCTAAATATGATCATTCCCATATCGTGACATACCCATGCTTGAGACATCGTAGTAACAGAAGTAACAATGATTTTAAACTCTTGTCTTCTCGAATCGCTTTATTTATCATTTAATTACAGATTCTAATAGTTTTTTGCCGAAAAAAAAATTTCCTAGCCAAAAAAGAGGTGACGCCCCTATTCTGCAATTGCACCGAAAATAACTACCCGGCAGTGCTAGACTCGACACTTGTCAACACACGGAGGCAGCCATCTTATACCAGCCGGCGTTCCACATACCGGAACCGTGGTCCGAATTCCATTGATCAAAGTTCCAGAAATCCAACTGAGGAGGGCAGCACCGACTGGACCAAGATTTGTAGCGCTAGCGGGAAGGGACTGGAGAGTACAGAGGACGCAGGAAAAATGAGTTTCGTGTCGGCCATCGACGAAGTCATAAGTCAAACCTGCCCAGATACGGGAAAACTGCTCATTCGCCACATCTTCGAGTTCCACCACCACTTTCTTCTACACAGGTCCAGAGGCTTGGGGTGTGGTCGCTCTCGTGAAGTTGAATGATTAGAGGTCGGTGGTTGTGTTAACCTGAGAGAGCAGTTAGAGAGATTACTTTCCAATAAAATAAATGATTTTTAAACCAAATAGTTGAATTTTCAACTGCAGAAGATAAATGTTCAACCAAACATGGGATTGTTAAATTTTCAGTTGAAAAAATAATTTAAGAAATGTTAACAAAATCTTCAAATTGTAACAAATTAGATTTTACCACTTAGTAGATTTTTCTCTGAAGAAATGGTAATTAGTGCGCTCGTAGCGCGCACGATGTTCTATTTATCTAAAATATTGTAAAATCTTTGAAGTCCATTTACCTTTTTAAAATCTTTTTAAAATTCCTTTGAATCTTTGGAATTAAATTAAAATATTCAAAATCCTTTAAAATTCCTTTACTTTATTTAAATATATTGGAAATGTATAGGAATCTTGTATAAAACTCATGAATATTTAAAATCCTTTGAAATATTTTTAAATAAATTGTAATTTCTCAAAATTTCATTCAAAATTATAACTATTTTGGTTAAAATCAGTTTTTTGTTGTTGTGAAAATTAATTTTTTAACTGAAAATTCAACTATTCCATTTCCGGTTGAAAATTCATCTTGTTTAGTTAAAAATTCAACTATTTGTTGGAAATTCATGAATTTTTTAAAATTTAAACGTTTTCTAAAACGACTAACCTACGACTTTCAATCAAAAGTATAACAACTGCCTCTCGACAGATATGAATGAACTTGTGTAAAAATTAGTTTGGTTCCGCAAAAGTAGATCATTTTGATCGAAAGTTTAGAATCAGAATAACAGGCAGCGGTTTGATATCCTGGGGTATGCTGTGGAAGCAAATCAGTAAAAACTGACTTATCATTAACTGGAAAGAAGCCATTATTAAATCATTTATCGGAGAGAGTGGTCCTAAGTCGGCACAGTAAGACGTTTTGTAAAAAACAGAGGGTAAACAGGGTTAAAATTGAACTTTTCAAAATATTCACACACCTGTAGCTGCTTCACAAGAACGGAAGAAAATGGAATTCCGTTTGCACGAAAAATATATAAACCCCGCACACGCTGTCAAGCGAAAACTAAAGTGATAATTATCAGCGTAAATTACGTCCATGCCTACCAACCTGTCATACTACAAAGTAGTTAAGTCGGTACAAGGAATTCAAAAAATATTTGTTTCATTACTCTATTATAATAAATACAGTTGATGAACAAGAAAACACCATAAATACAGTATTGCCCGTGAAAAATGTATGTATTTCAAAAAATAGTACATTAAAAAGATACTTTAAAAACATAAGTGTTTGAATAATTGAAAGCTGTTTACAAAAGCATCAGGTGTGACGTGAAATGCTTACTTTCTTACACCCCCCCCCCCCCCCCTATAGGAAGGATGACGTCCATCATTAGGAAGACGTGGATTTTTAGGATTATAATAAGCAACGTGTGATGACTCTACTTCTCGTTCAGAATCGGAATCATGTTGCAGATTCAGGAAACTTTGTTATTGCGGACCCTGGTATGTTTGATAATACGGACCCTGGTAAGTTTGATAGTACGGACCCTGGTAATCTTGATAATACTGATTCTGATAAGTTTGATCATGCGGATGCTGGTAAGTTTGATATGATGATTGAGGCAAAAGATGTTGATTGTTGTCAATAAAAGATACAGTCCCTGGTGAAGGAGGCCCCACAATAGCTGTAAAGAAAATTATTTTAGGGACAATTGCAGGTATTGAAATAAGACTCAGAAAAAAACAGTCTCGTGTGGTACTAAATTGAGACGGTAGCATGTCATTTCTCCCAAAATTTATTTTACCCAAGTATGGAAACACAGACGTGTGAAGAAGGCGTAGAAGTCGTCATATGATAATAAAACTCAAATAAAGTCAAATAAAATGAATAATAGTCAGCAAAATGTAAAGGCGTGTATATTTGAAAAGTTTAGAATACATTCATTTCTCAAACACCATTAAGGTTAACTGGGCCGTGATTTGGAAGAACACTGTTAACTGCAGAATGAAGAAGCCGAGAATATCGACAAAACCTGTTCGAAGCTTTATTCACGTGTATCGCGTATTATAATTCAGTATCCAAACTTTTTTGGTGTTTTCTTGACTAATTTGTATATGATATTTTTATATCTCGAAAAAATGGTTTAAAAATGTTAATTAATTATTGAAAATGAATTTAACGGTGTTGATTACGATGCTGAAATTCGGAAAACGCCGTAACGGGCAGTTACGGCTCTCTTCGAATTACGGCCATCAGAAATAGGCCTGCCGTAATTTGAGAGAACGCCGTTGACGGAAAAAGATACCCGATTCGGGTAGTGTTTCGAGGTGGATAGTTTTCTTGTAGTTATAAAAAGCTACAAGTTTGGGCTCACCACACCCATAATATGCCAACAGCACACAGTATTCTCGAATGGTCACCCATCCAAGTACTAACCGCGCCCAACGCTGCTTAACTTCAGTGATCTGACGAGAACTTGTTTTTTCAGCGTGGCATGGCCGATATATATATATATATATATATATATATCTTCCGATATAAGGACGGAAAAATTTCTATTTTTCTACAGAACATAGTATTTTTTACAAATACCAAAAGTACTTGTTTAAAAATAAGTAGTTTCACCATTTGTTAGTTATTATTCGTTAATTTGACAGAAAAATGGTATTTTTTCGCAAAAATCAACAGTACCTACTTAAAGATAAGTAGTTTGAATATTTTGACCTCATGATTGGATAATTTAACAGAAAATTCGTATTTCTTTGCAAAAACCAACAGGAATTATTGAAAAGTAAGTAGGTCGAGTATTTTGAGGTTATGATTGGCAAAATTAACAGAAAATTTGTATTTTTTCGAAAAAACAAACAGAACTTATCTAGAAATAAATATTTTTAGTATTTTAAAGGTTATGATTGGCCAACCCTACTGAACAAAAAACTTAGGAATCGTCGCAAATGGTCAGAAGTTCTGACGATTTCTGTACATCCTGACCATTCCTGACGGGTCTGACTATTTCTGAAGATATGCTAATTCACATCTGATCAGGTAGCTCATTGGCTAGGACCGCAGCTAGCATAACCCAAAAGGATTCAAAATTAAAATTACATTTTTTTCAATGTTCCATATACAGATTCAAAAGTTAGAAATTCAGAATGTACGGATTTCGACGATTTCAGATATCTAAAAATTTTCATACAAAATTTTAAATTAGGATAAATATAATGTATGTTGTAAAAAGAAAGAGATACGTCAAGATTTTCAGATTCACCTTTAGAGTCAGTTAGTATATAAATATTTATAATTAAATATAAGTGAAGAGAGAATATGCATGAATAAATATGAATAAATAAATAATATAAGTAACCTGGGAAATTTAAAAGGGATTAGACTTTATGACATTCTATTCTTTGACCTCTAATAAAAGGATTATCCTTTGTACCCAAGCTCTGATGATTTCTGAACATTTTGTCATGAGTTCTGACTTTTCCTCACAATTTCTGTGGAGAAACGTAACAAAAGTGGTAAAAAATGGCCAGAAGTCCAGACTTTTTTCTGGCGATTCCTGACTTTTTTTTAGTAGAGAAACTTACAGAAAATTGGTATTTTCTCGCAAAAACAACAGTACCTATATACAAATAAGTAGTTTGAATATTCTGAGATTATGGTTGGGTATAATTCAACAGGAAATTGGTATTTTTGGCAAAAATCAGCAGGACTTATCCACAAATAAGTACCTAACTGGAAATTCCTGTACAGGAACCGCGGAGGATCCTGCACGTGTTCCTATACACGAACCTGCACACAAACCTGTACAGGTCGAAAATGCGCTTTGTGAGAGCCTACTTGAGGCTAAAAAATGCATTCAAAGAAATAAATTTGGGGCAGATATTTCAAAATAATTAGTTGATTCATCCAAGATTCTTTGAAAATGAAAATTTGTACATGATCCTACAAAGGAACTTGTATGCAAGGTATACTTGTAATGATCCTGTACATCTTCCTGTTTACAGAGGGAATTGAGGTGTGGGTTCGTGCACAGGAACTTATTCAGGATCCCATATATCAACCTGCATAGAAAGTAATCGACGTGAATTCCTACGTGATTTTCCATAGGGCATTCCACGTGGATTTCCAGGTAAGTTTTGTCTCCTGGCTGGTAACTTCAAGATGCTACTTGACATTTTTCAAAAAGAAGATTATGTTCCTGCCAAAATATTTATAACTAACTTCAAAATAATTCAGATAATACCTGTTCATTTTTGTGCAAAAAGTACCTATTATCGCCAAAATATGCCAATATAACCTCGAAATATCAAAACTGGTCACTCAGAGATAGGGCTTAACCTTTGTCGATAAAAAATATTACGCCCCGTCAAAAATGTACAAAAACTAACCTCAAAAAAATCATATCACTTATTATTGTATAAGATCTGTTGATTTTTTTCTAAGAAATACCAATTCCCAAGGAAAAAAGCAAAAATAGTCTGGAAATATGAAAGCTTGTCACCAAGAGATGAATTTACAAATATTAGTGTCCCGCCAACCATCACCTTAAAATACCGCACCTTCTTATTTGTGGATAAGTACTGTTGGTTTTTGCGAAAAAATACAAATTTCCTGTTAATGTGTTCATTCATAACGGTCTGTGATTGGTGGAAAAACAACCCCTTTTCCAGCTCATCTAATGAAACTTGCAAAACTCTCAAGGCTCGCGTAGGTATAGCCGCAGCCTTCTATTAATACTATGCTAATTTCAAAGTTAACCTTACTAATAAATCATGTTCGTAGAACTTTGAAAAATAAATGTTTTCTAAACTCCACAAATATACACGTCTTTACATATTTGGCTGACTAGTATTCCTTTTATTTGACTTTATTTAAGGCTGTTGGAATACCGTGCACAAAAATGGCGAAATCTATAAAGCACTCAAAACTTACCAACTACCGGCGATCATTCGGTTTTGAGGTTTCAAGAATGCTCTTTGAAAATTTTCTAAACCCCGGAAGGGGTTCCGCGGTGGCGGTAGTTGGGGTAAGTCTGGTTTTTCGAAAAAAATCTGGTAACTGCTAAAAAATGAGAGTAAAGTGGTTGTAGCAACCAAAGCAACGACCTGAAGTGCGCAGGAAGCCGAGCCACAGCTGATGGCACTGATAACTCAACCGTACTTGATCGTACTACGGAAATGCACTGTCGGTAAAAGACGCATCTGTCTTGGGGGGAATTGTATATTACAATTAAAAATGAAATTTGTGATTTTCTTTTTTTAAATTGTTTACTGACATGTCTGAATGATTGGAGAATGCAAGAGCATCACTGCAATTTGAATGAAAAATTTAATTTCTCCTTAGAATAATAAACTTGATCTCGGAATAGAAATAGTGTGGCAAGTCATAGAAGGATGCCGCTGGAACTCGCTCATAGAAATCGATAATAATTTTAGAATTTCTTAAAAACATATTTATTTAATTATTTACATATCTTCTTGTATTGTAACGTGCAAACAACATATGAAGATGGCGCATTTTGTAGAATCGTAAAAATGAGGTAAGTATTGTACACCCTATTCTCGCTTTATGGAACACTAATATTACTCGCATTCCCAGAATTTGAAACGGCCTCAGGAAGGCACACGCAGAAACCTCACAAAAATTTGCCATTACTAGAGAGAAAATTATTATTTGAATTTCTTGCAGGAGAGATATTAGCGTTCTATAGAGCGAGAATAGGGTGTACAACACTCACCTTATTTATACGATTCTACGTAATGAGCCATCTTTATATGTTTTTTGCGCGTTACAACACAATAAGATAGCTAAATAATTCAATTAATAATTTTTCTAAATTTGCAAAATCATTATCGATTTTTATCAGCGAGTGCACAGCGGCATCCTTTTATTACTTGCCACAATTTTTCTCTTCCGAGACCAAGTTTATTATTCTAAGGAGAAATTTCTTGTTCATTCAAATTGCGGTGATACTGTTGTATTATCCAATCATTCGAACATGTCAATAAACTAACCAAAAAAAGAAAGACAGATGCGACTTTTACCAACAGTGCATTTTCGTAGTACGATCGAGTACGGTTGAGCTATTAGCGCCATCAGCTGTGACTCGGCTTCCTGTGCACTTCACGTCGTTGCTTTGTTGGTTACAATCACTTTACTCTCATGTTTTAGCGGTTACCGGATTTCTTTCGAGAAACCAGAGACTTACCCCAACTACCGCCACCGCGAAACACTTTCCGAGGTGTAGACAATTTTCAAAGGGTATTTTTGATACCGCAAAACCGAATGATCGCCGGTAGTTGGTAAGTTTTGAGTGCTTTATAGATTTCGCCATTTTTGTGCACCCGGTTCCAACAGCCTTAATTTTTATTATAATTTGACTCCTACTACTGTTACATGCTACTCAAATTACATGCTACCAATTGAGAACACTGGCGGGAATCTACCCAGGTGGAAATACACCACTGGCGCAGTACTGGCCCAGTAAAGAATGCCGGAGTACCAGTACTGGGCATCTGTACTGGGCCAGTACCTGCCTGCTATGTAAAAACCATCCTCATAAGCTACAACTCAGAAACGTTAAAACAACAATTTGTTTAACTCTGTTTCCTCATTATTTCTTCATTATTAAACGGCATCATATAGATGTAAAATAAATGAACTGTAAACGGAATTTAAATTTTTTATCGATGAAACTTAGAAATTTTATCGCTCACTGCGACAATTTTTTTTTTTTTATTTTTTTTTTATTTCTCGTATAACATTCTGGGTTTTCGGTGTTTCACACTATTTTGCACCAATCAAGAATGACATCAAATGTAATTTTTTTTGAGCATTCACAATGTATCATAAACATGGAACCTACAATTTTTTTCCTTGATAAAAAAAAAAACAGAAAGAAAAATGTTTACGCGATATTTGCTTTGATAGTGTAATTCGAAATTTTAGAACAAATGAACCACATTTCTAAACGTATTTTTTTCATTTTTTTTTATTTTTACTTTTGGCATGGTATTGCCCCGATCGTGGAGCCAACCGTGCACCAGTACTGTGCGAACCGTCGATTATCTGAACTGGTGACCAGTACTGGGCCTGTACTGCACCGGTTGTAAACTCCGGCGGACTACTGAATTTTCCACCTGGGTAGATTCATTTGCTTCACAATGTAAATAACAGCATGAAGTTATCATATTAAAAACAGGACATGCAAGACATGACAACGTAAAAAAAGAGATCTCTAGTTTTTGCACTAAAGTAATTATTTGGCTTACGAGCAGTCCATGCGTGTAGACGAGATGTGGCAAACCCATTCGGGAGTGTATCAAATCCACCAGAACCTGACCCGCCAGTTCTTATAGCTACATTTGCCAAGTACAGAAAAAATAATCATTACAAGGGATCAAACATTTTCACTTAGCGTGCGCGAGGAATATATTCTTCAAGAATTCTTTGCAATACTTGAGAATATACCGGCACATTTGGGAATACATGCGGGTGTCACGAAAGTCCCAACACGGCTGAACGTTTCCTCAAGCAATATATTTTTCAGGGGGGTCAAGGTCATTCTTGAAGTAACTTTCAACGCAAAATTCAATGCTGACCTTTATTTTCATCTTGACGATGACCTTCTAGGTTTTTTCAAGGTCAACTTTTTTTAAAAATACAAACCTCCCTTTTTTACATCGGTAACCGATAGAGCGGGAAATTTTACGTTCAAATATGTACCCAGGTCAAAAATGGGTACATTGTAACCTTGAAGGTCACTCTAAGGTCATTTAAACTTAAACAAGGTAGGTCTGCATACCTCTGGAAATATGAGGTTTTAAAATTTTTTTCGTAACGAGTAAAGTTACTAACTTTAAATGTCGTATCCAATAGTGACCTTGACCATGACTTTCAAGGTGATTTCAAGGTCAACTTTTTTTCATTGGGAACCCCCTTTAAGGTAAGAATGTACCTATCTATGAACTGGGTACATATTTGAACGTAAAATGCTTTCCATTTTTTTTAAATGTTGACCTTTTAAAAATCTTGAATGTCATAGTCAAGATCAAAATAAAGGTCACCATTGGATTTCTCGTTGAAGTTACTTCAAGAACGACCTTGACCTCCCTGAAAAATATCTTACCTGAGGAAATATTCAGCCGTTCGGGGGCTTTTGTGACACCCGGTATATCTTTGAATACAAGGAATACTTGGAATATATATGTTCTTGAAGTTCTGTACGTTCCAATGAAGGAAATTTGTTATTCATGACTTTTTCAACAATTAAAAGTGCTCAAATGTCTTTTTCATTTCTATTGGAATATTTTGATATTTTAACATCTAGTTGGAAGAATATTTATGAATGAAATAGATTTGGGGAAAATATTTTCATCATTTGAACGTTTAGAATTTGAATTACATGATTATATCGGAACATGAGAAATTATTTGAGAACTATTTAACCTAATAGTTGAATATTTGAACCAAAAAGATAAATTTATTGCCAAAAAATAATAATTTTAAATACAAATACGTAAATTTTCAAGCAAATAGTTGAATTTGAAAGTGAAGAAGTTGGAATACTTTAATTTTCAGTTAATAAAATAATTTAAACAAAGGTTCCAGAAAGAGTTGAATTTTTACAAAAAAAAAAGATTTTTTAACTAAAATAATGATTTATCAACCAAAAAAAATGAATTTTTAACAAAGTAGTTCCACTTAGTAGTAATATTCTTAGCTGGCCGAATTGAAACTCTAATTCAAATTACAACAATAAAAATCAATTTTACCGCGATTTCTCACTTGAGTTTCATAAGTGACTTCTCAAACTAGTCCAGGTTTCTGGTAATTTTTCACCGTATTAAGTAAGTAAATCGCCTTTTTTTCTAACTCGGTTAATTGAAGGGTCCACATGAAAGTTTCAAATTAGGTGGAAATAAATACGACGTTACGCACGAAATTTTGTTTTAATTTACAAAAATCATGTTTGTGCAATCTGACCCGTCCCATTGCACTCAAGAACAAAATGTCTAAAAGAAAACTAGACGAAAGTCTTAAAAAAATAGAAAAGAAAAACCTTCTATCTCTAATAAATTCCGAGTTACGATTCTTCAAAGAAACCTGATTTTTTTCAAAAACCAGGCTAGAAATCAAATTCTGAAGTTTGTGTATGTACTTTGGAAACTGTTAATATTACGAAAACATGTTCCAGACTTTAATCAAAGAAGCTGCTCTTATAGGTCAAATAAGAGCTGAAACATTTTTTTTTCACGCAAAATGTGGTCCCATGTAATTAATTCTGTTAGAGTTTTTTTGTAGGATTTTTCTGAACAGTCATAACTTTTGATTTATGCAGGTTAAAAAATTATATTTTCTTCAGTTTATTCCGAAGTTTCTGCAGAACAAATTTTTTCATAACGTCATTAATGTAAATTTGGCCACAAATGAAGTATCTTGACAAAAATAACACTAGTAATTTGCCCTGAAAGAAGGTCAAAAGTAGTAAGCTTTGGTAGGCCATAACTTATGACTTCTTGGGGGTAGGCCATTGTTTTTTTAGAAGTTCCAAAGTACAGATTAAAACGTCAGAATTTGAATTTCTTGCCTCTTTTTTAAAAAAAAACATCAGGTTTTTTAAAAGTCATAACCCGGCACCTATTATTTAGAAGTAAAAGGTTGTTTCTTCTTGATTTTCTCAGAATTTTGTTAAGTTAACAATAAGAAAAAAATTTTAATACAAAACTTTTCTTCCTTGGGGATTCTTAAAAATTAAATATAGTCAGAAAACTTCTACAAATTTGTTTCTAAACTGGTAACTGTTGATTTTCTACAAAGAATAATATATTCCTTTATTGCAAAAGAATATTAAAAAGTTATATTACTGGACTTTTGTTTCGACAGAATTTTTTCCTCGAATGCCTTTGTAATATTTTTGATATGCAATTAAGAAAATCGTGGAAGCGTGTCTTTCAAAAAACAATTTTCAGTCTTATTTTTTGTATTTTTTTTTAAAGTAATAGGCTTCTTTTTGCTTAAAAGCTGAGTAAAAAATTATCATGAAATTTTGTTCCAAAATGTAAAGTGT
>CAKNYM010049338.1:61465-78079 GCA_932195095.1 Andricus curvator
TATTTGTCTAAAAAAGATCAGTTTTCAACAAAAAACGGAATAGTTAGATTTTCAGTAAAAAAATTAATTTAAAAAAAAACTAATTTTGAAAAAGGTAGTTAAATTTTCAATTAAAATTATGAATCTTCAACTAAAAAAATTAATTTTTAAGAAAATAGTTCCACCTTCAACCAAGTGCTTGATTTTTTAACCAAAAAATATTCTCAACGAAAAATGTAATAGTTGGTATTTTTAACGAAGAAGATTACATTTTTGAATCAAAAACTGTTTAATTCAACCAAAGGAGACAATTTTTTAACAAAATAGTTGAAATTTCAGTCAATAAAGAAAAAAAAATTTCCAAAAAATTGTTGAATTATCGTCTTTTTTCGTAGAAAATTAATCTTCTTGGGTGAAAATTCATTTTTTGGTTAAGGATTCCTCTGTTTACTCGTAAATTAATTTCTTCGGTTAAAAATTCAACTGTTGGGTTGAAAATTCATGTATTTTGTTAAAAATTCATGTTTTTTCATAGGAAATTAATCTTATTGGTTGAAAAATTATTTTTTTGGTTGAACATTAATTTCTTTGGTTTAAAATTTAACCTGAAAGAAAAATTCATAACGGTCAGGGCAAATGAAGTGGTATTTTCAATCAAGAAAGATTTTTCAGCCCAGAAAGAAAAAAATTTCAAAGATTGAAAGAATTCAGGAAATTCAGAATATTGAAAGTTGTGAAGTTATAATTTTGAGGGCTATAAATTTGATATGTTGCTATTTTTCAGCAATTAAAATTCGAAAAATTTTGATTTTAAATGCTCTAAATTCGAAAATAGTCTACTTTAAAGTTGTAAAATTGATTAATTTTCAGATTCAAATTCTTAGTAGTAAAATTAATTTAATTGGTAAGCTTAAGGAAGACTTTGAATTGGGATTTATTCAATTATTTAAAATTTAACATTTTCAATTATTCATTTTCAAACGTTTATTCAAGCAATTGTGGACTTTCAGGTTTAAATTAATTATTTAATCAAGCATTGGTTTTAATTATTTTTTCAACTAGAAAATATAATTACTTTCAAATTATACAATTTTGAAAGATTTAAAAATGAAACAAAAAATTTTCAATGTTTCGATATAAGATTTTTTTTAAATTAAATGCTTTCAATTCAAAGTTGTTTAATTTTTAACGATTCCAGTTTGCAGTAATTTAGTGTTGAAAGTTTCAAGCTGAAACCTGATAAAAAAGATTTAACATTCTTAAATTAAAAATTTTTTAAAGATTTGAAAAGGGAAAGTCATACAACTTTTATAACATTTGAAAACATTCTGTCTTCTTTATATAATAAATTAACAAGTTTAAAGAACTTCAGCTTGAAATTAAAAAATTGTAATTGTAATAGATTTTAAGAATGTAATTATTTTTGCTGAAACTGATATCAGAAGTCGAAAGGCTTTCTCCTTATTCCAAGTATTCCAAGTCATAAAAAAAATGAAAAATTATTTACTGAAAATGAAAGGAAGGTGGTAATTAAAAGTCAAATATTTTATTTAAAAAATATTAGTATCCAATTATTAATTTCATTTAGTTGTATAATTTCAAATATTTAAAATTTGAAATATAAGAATAATAGCATCTCTGCTCTGTTTATATAAAAATATTGTGATTCAATACAAAAAATTATCATTATAAAATAAGAGAGTACTTCATAATCTCACAAATCATTATTTTTACGCTTACTCTAATTAATATGAATTGAAGAAAAATGTTTTATGTTGATCTAAAATAGTTTTTTTTTTCTATTCAAGTCAAAATCGAATAATTGCAACTTTTTGATATTCGCCAATATATTTATTTAATTTGTACGAATGTAAATTCAGGGATATAAAATTCTCTTTTGTTTTCAGTTTAAGAAAGAAAAAGGCCTCTGGTCGCAACAATTTTGTGATGAAATGGATAGAAAAACAAACGAATCGGAAATTCCACATCACTTTTACTCAGAATCCGATCCTCGGGGTAATTTGGAAACTCGTATCTTCATTTCACAGGAACCAATTAAGCAAAATGAGCACTTGCGTATAACCATCGTTTATACTCCATATGCAAGTAAGTTCAGTATTTTATTCTTCATATTGAATTTGCTCAGCACTACTTTCCAGGGCCTAAAATGTTTTAAATTTCAGTTAAAAAAAACATTTTCTCAACTGTATCGATAACAGGCTTCACCAGAAGCGGCGGAGCCTTTTTTTATAAATAATAATAAATAAAGGTATAAAATTCATATTGTTGAAGATTTCACAAAGATTTCAAAGATTGCACAAAGATTTAAATGATTTCTCAAAGATTTCAGAAAGATTGAAAAGGTTTCGCAAAGATTTCGGATAGATTTAAAAGATTTTACAAAGTTTTCAATGATTTCCCAAAGATTTCAATAATTTCACAAATATTACTAAATATTTCAAAATTTTTAAAAATATTTCGCAAAGATTTCGAAAGATTTTACAAAGATTTCAATGATTTCTCAAAAATTTCAAAGATTTCCGATAGATTTCAAAGATTGCACAAAGATTTAAATTATTTGCCAGAGATTTCACAAAGATTTCGAAGATATAGCAAAGAATTCAAATAGATTTCAAAGATTTCACAATGATTTCAATGATTACCCAAAAATTTAGCAAAGATTTTGTATAGATTCAAAAGATTTCACAAAAACTTCAATGATTTTCTAAAAATTTCACAAAGATTTCAAGAATTTCACAAATATTACCAAATATTTCAAAAATATTTCAAAGATATCAGAAAGATTTGAATGATTTCCTAAAGGTTTAAAAAAATTCACAAATATTTCGCAAAGATATCGGATAGATTTAAAAGATTTCACCAATACTTAAATTATTTCACAAAAATTTCCGTTAGATTTTGAATATTGCACAAAAATTTTAATGATTTCCAAAATAATTCAATAATTTAACAAATATGAAATATCACACAAATATTTCGAATATTTCGCAAAGATTACGAAAGTTTTCACAAAGATTTCAATGATTTCCCAAAGATTTCCAAGATTCACAAAGATTTCAAATATTTCGCAAAGATTCCAAAGATTTCAGAAAGATTTCACAAATATTTCCAAAGCTTTCAGAAAGGTTTCACAAAGATTTCAATGATTTATCAAAGATTTCATTAATTTTACAAATACTACCAAAAATATTCAATATGTCGCAAGGATTTCCAAAGATTTCACAAAGATTTCAATAATTTCACAAATATTACCAAATATGTATTTTAAATATTTCGCAAAGAGTTACATGAGTTCTTACAGATTTCACAAAGATTTCAATGATTTTACAAATGTTATCAAATATTTCAGAAAGATTTCAATAAGTTCACAAATATTATGAAGTATTGCACAAATATTTCTAATATTTCTCAAAGATTTCCAAAGTTTTCAGAAAGATTTGACAAAGATTTTAATGATTTCCCAAAGATTTCAATAATTTCACAAATATTATCAAATATTTCTAATATTTCGCAAAGATTTCCAAAGTTTTCAGAAAGATTTGACAAAGATTTCCCAAAGATTGCCAAGATTTCAAATATTTCGCAAAGATTTCCAAAGTTTTCAGAAAGATTTGACAAAGATTTCCCAAAGATTTCCAAGATTCACAAAGATTTCAAAGATTTCGCAAAGATCTCAGGTAGATTTTAATGATTTCCCAAAGATTTCAATGATTTCCCAAAGATTTCAATAATTTCACAAATATTACCAAATATGTATTTTAAATATTTCGCAAAGAGTTAAATAATTTCTTAAAGATTTCACAAAGATTTCAATAATCTCACAAATGTTATCAAATATTTCAGATAGATTTCACAAAAATTTCAATGATTTCCCAAAGATTTCAATAATTTCACAAATATTATGAAATATTGCACAAATATTTCTAATATTTCGCAAAGATTTCCAACGTTTTCAGAAAGATTTTACAAATATTTCAATGATTTCCCAAAGATTTCAAATATTTCGCAAAGATCTCAGGTAGATTTTAATGATTTCCCAAAGATTTCAATAATTTCACAAATATTCTCAAATATTGCACAAATATTTATAATATTTCGCAAAGATTTTCAAAGTTTTCAGAAAGATTTAACAGAGATTTTAATGATTTCCCAAAGATTTCAATGATTTCACAAAGATTTCAATAATTTCACAAATATTACCAAATATGTATTTTAAATATTTCGCAAAGAGTTAAATAATTTCTTAAAGATTTCGCAAAGATTTCAATAGTTTCACAAATGTTATCAAATATTTCAGAAAGATTTCACAAAGATTTCAATGATTTTCCAAAGATTTCAATAATTTCACAAATATTATGAAATATTCCACAAATATTTCTAATATTTCGCAAAGATTTCCAAAGTTTTCAGAAAGATTTCACAAAGATTTCAATGATTTCCCAAAGATTTCTAAGATTCACAAAGACTTCAAATATTTCGCAAAGATATCAGATAGATTTCAATGATTTCCTAAAGATTTAAAATAATTCACAAAGAAAGGAAGATTTACCACGAAAATAGGGGAATAAATTCCTTTAAATAAAATTAATGTGGACACTTTAGTAAATTAATTTTGGAATGCTTTAAATTCCTAACATTTCAAGTAAAAATATTGCATTTTAAACCAAATAGATCATATTTTAACCAAAAAGTTTAATTTCCAACCAAGAAGATTAATTTTCAAAAAAAAAGAATTTTCGCCAAAAAAAGATAAATGTCATAAAAAAATGGAACAGTTAAATTTTCAGTAAAAAAATTAATCATCATAAAAAAAATTGAACAAAATAGTTCAATTTTCAACTGAAGATATTGAACTAAAATTATGAATCTTCAAACAAAAAATAAATTCTCAACAAAGTAGTTCAACTTTCAACCAAGTAGTTGAATTGTCAACAAAAAATATTAATTCTCAACGAAAAATGTAATAGTTACTCGATAGTTCAACCCAAAATATAATAATTGATACTTCAACCAAATATAATTTTCATCAAAAGTAAATGAATATAATAATATAATATAATAAATAAATAAAAATCAGTTGAATTCATTAAAAAAACTAATTTTCAACAAAATTCAACAATTTGTACATAGTATAATAATATTATACTATGTAAAAATTGTACATAAATAATAAATAAATATTAAAAAATAAATAATAATAAAGGTATAAAATTCATATTGCCAAAGATTTCAATAATTTCCCAGAGATTCTAGAAAGATTTCAAAGGTTTCGCAAAGATTTCGGGTAGATTTAAAAGATTTTACAAAGACTTCAATGATTCCCCAAAGATTTCAAAAAGATTTCAATAATTTCACAAATATTTCAAAAATTTTTAAAATATGTCGCAAAGATTTCTAAAGATTTCAAAGATTTCGGATAGATTTAAAAGATTTCCTATAGATTTCAAAGATTGCACGAAGATTTCACAAAGATTTGAATGATTTCCTTAATGTTTCAAAAATTTCACAAATATTTCGCAAAGATATCGAATAGATTTAAAAGACTTCAGAAAAATTTCTAAGACTTCACAAAGATTTCAAATATTGCGCAAAGATTTCAGAAAGATTTCACAAAGATTTCCAAAGCTTTCAGAAAGGTTTCACAAAGATTTCAGTGAATTCCCAAAATTCAATAATTTCACAAATATTACCAAAAAATTTTAATATGTCGCAAATATTTCCAAAGATACCGCAAAGATTTCACAAGGATTTTAATGATTTCCCAAAGGTTTCACAAAGACTTTAATTATGTCACAAAGATTTCACAAAGATTTCAATAACTTCACAAATATTACCAAATATTTTAAATATTTCGCAAAGAGTTCAATGATTTCTTAAAGATTTCAAAAAAATTTCAATGATTTCCCCAAGATTTCACAAAGATGTCAAAGATTCCAAACATTTCAGAAAGATTTCACAAAAATTTTCAAAGCTTTCAGAAATGCTTCACACAGATTTCACAAAGATTTCAATGATTTCCCAAAGATTTCAGATAGATTTCAATGATTTTCCAAAGATTTAAATAATTTTACAAATATTACCAAATATTTTAAATATGTCGCAAAGATTTCCAAAGCTTTCGACAAAATTTCACAAAGATTTCTCAAGGATTTTAATGATTTCCCCAATATTTCAGAAAAACTTCAATTATTTCACAATGATGTCAAAGATTGAACAAATATTTCAATGATTTCCTAAAGATTTCAATAATTTCACAAATATTATCGAATATTTCAAAAATATTTTAAATATTTCGCAAAAATTTCCAAAGTTTTCAGAAAGATTTCAATGAGTTCCAAAAGATTTTAAAGATTTCACAAAGACTTCAATAATTTCACAAATATTTCAAAGATTCAACCAATATTTCCATGATTTCCTGAACATTTCACAAAGATTTCAATAATTTCACAAATATTATCAAATATTTTAAATATTTCGCGAAGAGTTCAATGATTTATTAAAGATTTCACAAAGATTTCAATAATTTCCCAAAGATTTTAAAGATTTTGAATATTTCACAAATATTTCAGATAGATTTCAAAGACTGCACAAAGATTTAAATGATTTTTCAGAGATTTCACAACGATTTTAAAGGTTTCGCAAGTATTTCGGGTATATTTAAAATATTTCACAAAGACTTCAATGAATTCCCAAAGATTTCAATAATTTTACAAATATTGTCAAATATTGCAAAAATATTTCTGATATTTCGCAAAGATTTCAGAATGATTTTACGAAGATTTCACTCATTTCCCCAAGATTTCACAAATATTTCGCAATAATATCAGATAGATTTCTATCATACTCCAAAGATTTATAATATTTCGCAAAGATTTTGCAAAGATTTCAGATAGATTTCAATGATTTTCCAAAGATTTCTAATATTTCGAAAAGATTTCAAAGATTGAACAAATATTCCAATGATTTCCCAAAAATTTCATAAGAATTTCAAGTATTTCGCAAAGATTCCAAAAATTTCAGAAAGATTTCATAAAAATTTCCGAAGATTTCAGAAACATTTCACAACTATATCAGATAGATTTCAATCATTTTTCAAACATTTATAATATTTCGCAAAGATTTCGAAGATTTCAGAAAGACCACAAAGATTTCCGAAGCTTTCAGAAAGGTTTCACAAAGATTTCACAAAGATTTCAATGATTTCCCAAAGATTTCAATATATACCATTAAACCATTTCCCTTTCAGGGTAGGCGTGACACTACCCGATTCGGGTAGTGTTTCTAGGTTTTTCTTGTAGTTATAAATAACTACAAGTGTGGGCTCACCACACCCACGATGTGCCAACAGCACTCATGTCAGTATTCTTGAATGGTCACCCATCCAAGTACTAACCGCGTCCAACGCTGCTTAACTTCAGTGATCTGACGAGAACTGGGTTTTTCAGCGTGGTATGGCCGTTGGCCATAAAAATATTTTTTTAAATATATATTAAAGAAATTAATTAAATTAAATTAATTATTATTAATTAAATAAATATATATTATAAATTATATAATTAATATTATAATATAATATAATTAATATATAATAATATAATAATAATAATAATAATATATAATAATTAATAATTTTACAAATATTACCAAATATTCTAAATATGTCGCAAAGATTTCCAAAGCTTTCGGAAAGATTTCACAAAGATTTCACAAAGATTTCACAATGATTTTAATTATTTCCCAAAGATTTCACACAGACTTCAATTATTTCACAAAGATTTCAAAGATTGAACAAATATTTCAATGATTTCCTAAAGATTTCACAAATATTTCAATAATTTCACAAATATTTTAAATATTTCGCAAAGAGTTCAATGATTTTTTAAATACTTCACAAAGATTTCAATAATTTCACAAATATTACCCAATATTTCAAATATTTCCCAAAGATTTTAAAGATTTCACAAAGATTTGGAATATTGCACAAAGATTTGGAATATTTCATAAATATTTCAGATAAATTACAAAGACTGCACAAAGATTTCAATGATTTTCCAGAGATTTCACAAAGATTTCAAATATTTCGCAATGATCTCAGATAGATTTAAATGATTTTCCAAATATTTCTAATATTTCGCAAAGATTTATAATATTTCGCAAAGATTTCAAAGATTGAACAAATATTCCAATGATTTACCAAAGATTTCACAAATATTTCAATAATTTCACAAATATTATCAAATATGGCAAAAATATTTCTAATATTTCGCAAAGATTTCCAAAGATTTCAGAAAGATTTCACTAAGATTTCAATGATTTCCCAAAGATTTCCAAGATTTCAAATATTTCGCAAAGATTTCAGTTATATTTCAATGATTTCCCAAAGTTTTCAAAGATTTCGGATAGATTTAAAAGATTTCACAAAGAATTAATTTATTTCACAAAGATTTCAGGTAGATTTTTGGAAAAATTCAAACGATCCGATGAATTTAATCATTCGATTTCAGAGGGGGCCAAATTGATACTCTGCCCCTCCTTGGCCGATTTCTTGGAGAGTGGGGGCATTGCCCCCTGGGGCTCCGCCACCTCTGGGCCTCACAGGCCAAAATGCTCTAAGACTGGGTAAAGAAGGAGATTTACCACGATAATAGGGGAATAAATTCCTTTAAATAAAATTAATGTGGATACTATAGTAAATTAACTTTGGAATGCTTTAAATTTCTAACATTTCAAGTAAAAAGATTGCATTTGCAATAAGATTATATTTTCATCAAAAATTTGAATTTTCAACCAAGGAGATTCATTTTCCACAACAAAAAAATAATTTTTAACTAAAATAGATAAATATCATACCAAAAATGGAACAGTTAAATTTTCAGTAAAAAAATCAATTGTCATTAAAAACAAATTTTTTTTACAATATAGTTCAATTTTAACTGAAGAGATAAATTTTGAACTAAAATTATGAATCAGCAAAAACAAAATGAATGCTCAACAAAGTAGTTCAACTTTCAACAAAAAGATTAATTCTCAACGAAAAATATAATAGTTTTTCGATATTTCAACCAAAAAAAAATTGAATTTTTATTTTAAATTAAAAACAGTTGAATTAAAACAAAAAAAAGTGAACGGATTTTCAACAAAACAGTTAAATCCCCAACCAAAAAAGTATAACTTTTAACTAAATAGTTGAATTTTTAGTTAAAAGATTAATTTTGAAAAAAAACGAATTTACAACTAAAATCATGAATCTTCAACCAAAAAAAAAAGAACTTTTAAAAAAGTAATTCTACTTTTAACCAAGGAGATGAATTTTCAACCTAAAATTATGAATTTCAATAGAAAAATTCCAAAATTGAAATTTCAACACAAAAAGATTCTAATTAAAAATAAAAAACCGCTGCATTTTGCAAAAAAAAAAATTTTCAACGAAATGCTTGAATCCTCATCTAAAAACAGATTAATTTTCAACCAATTTTTAACCAAAGACTGATTTTTTACCAAAAAAGGTACATTTTCAACCAAATAGTTTATATTTCTACCAATTTGTTGAGTTTTCGACCCGAAATATGAATTTTCTACAAAACAGTTGAATTTTCAACAAAAGAGTTAATTTTTAACCGAAAGAGATTAACTTTGAACCAGACAGTTGTATTTTTAACCAAAAAAATTTGTAGTCAAGAAAGAAAAAATATTTTAATCGAATTGTTAAATTTTCAATTCAAAAAGTCGAATTTTGAACAAAATGATTCAATTTTTAACCAAAAAAGATGAATTCTTAATCAAAAATCTAAGCAATTTTCAAGAGCTATTAAAAGTTTCAAGGGATTTCAAAGAATTTGAGGGATTTTTAAAAGTTTCCAAGGATTTTTTTATTAATTTCATTAATTTGAAGGGCATTTTGAAGGGTATTGAAAAACATTTGAAATATTTGATGATAAAGAATTTTCTAGAATTTCGGAAGATATCGAACGATTTTACAGGATATACTGTTTTAAGATACATATTTCAAAAGATTTAACGGGATTTTATATGGTTTCCAAGGATTTCAATGATTGTAAGGGGTTTTTTAAGGCTCTCAAGGTATTTTAAGAAATTTTCCAGGATTTCGAGAATTATTATCGGATTTCATAAATGTCACGGGGTTTTATAATATTTTAGAAGATTTTAAAGAATTTATTAACGAGAAGTGAGGTATTTTGTAGGGTTTCAAAGATTTGAAGATATTTGAAATTATTTTGTTGGAATTGACCCTGAATTCTTATTAATTTATCCTGAATTATTTTAAATTCTTTGGAATTCTTTTTAATTTTTTAATTCATTTGAATTCTTCTAAATTAACTCAATTCTACTTATTCAATGGATTTTTTTTTTATTTTAAAAAGTTTTTATTTAATTGATCATGATGATCAATTGATAAAATGATCGAAGGATTTTAATTATTTTAATGGATTTTTTTTCAAACTCCTTAGCATTTTCAAGAGCTTTTAATTTGAAATATTTTAGGAAATTTCAAGTATTTTAAAAGATTTCACGTTTTTTGATCAGGTTTCCGAGGATTTCAATGATTTCAAGGGATTTTATAATATTTTAAGGGATTTTAAAGAACTTATTCACGAGAAGTGAGGTATTTTGTAGGGGTTTGAAGATTTGAAGAGATTTGGAATTCACCCTGAATTCTTACTAATTTATCCTAAATTCTTTGAAATTTTCTTGAATTTTATGAATTCTCTTGAATTCTTCTAAATTTACTCAATTCTACTTAATTCAATGGATTTTTTTTAATTTTTAAAAGTTTTTATCGAATCGATCCTAAGGATCAATTGATAAAATGATCAAAGGATTTGAAATATTTGAATAGTATATTATGTATGCATATTCAAGATCTTTAAACAATTTTTAAAGATTTTGAAGGATTTTCAATATTTTAGGTCATTTAAAAAGATTACAAATAAAGTTTTAATGGATTTCAGTAATTTAATACTAAAGGATTGGAAATATTTGACGGTATTGTAAAAGATTTCCAGGCATTTTCAAGAGTTTTAAAAAGTCTCAACTGATTTAAAAAAATATCAAAGGATTTGAAATATTTTAGGAAATTTTAAAAGATTCCCAGAACTTTTATTTATTTATTTCAATAGTTTGAAGGGATTTCAAAGAATTTGAAATATTTAAGGTGTTTTAAAAGATTCCAAGGCATTTTAAAGAGATTTAGACAATATCAAGGGATTTCCGAGTGTTTTAAAGATTTTAAGGGATTTAAAAAAATTTGCATGCAGTTTTAAAGAATTTCGGAAAATGTGGAAGGATTTTACAGGACCTGTAAGGTTATAGGATATTTTAAAATATTCCAAAGGATTTTATAAGATATCCGAGGATTTCAATGGGTTTATGGGGTTTTAAGAGCTCTCAAGGTATTTTAATCAAATTTCCAGGCTTTCTGGAAATATCAAATTTCATAAAACTTCACGGTATTTTATGATATTTTAATGACTTTCAAAGAATTTATTCACAAGAAGTGAGGGAATTCGTAGGGTTTCAAAGATTACAAGAGATTTTCAAATATGTTTTGCAATTCATTTGGAATTCGACCTGAATTCTTATTAATTTATACTGATTTTTTTAAAATCCTTTTGCATTCTTTTAAATTCACACAATTTTACTCAATTCAGTAAATTTGTCAAAAGTTTTTGTTGTATTCATCTTGAAGTTTTTAAAAACTTCATTTTTTCATATTTTTGAATTGTTTTTAATTCAGTTGATTGTTTTTTAAATTGAACTTGAGTTTTTTTATGAATTTCGTGGAACTCTTCTTATTTTCCTTAAATTTCTCTCAATTTTATTGTAATCAATGGAATTTTTTCCATTTTTCAATTTGGTTCCAATTAATTTGACTTTAACTTGAATTCTTTTGTAGTCATCAATCACTTCTTTGGTTAGAAGTTAGTAGGCTTTCAAAGATTTGAATTTTTTTTCGAATTCACCTTCAATCCGTTTAAATTCTGTTAAATTTGTTTAATTTACTTGAATTCTTCTAAATTCATGCAATTCTATTTAACTCAATTCATTTTTTCGAATTTTTTAAAGTTGTTATTTAATTGGTCCTAAATTCATTCAACCTCACCGTGAATTTTAATGAATTTCATCGAATTCTTCTCTTTTACCTTAAATTCTTCTAAATTCATTCCAATTTTACGGAAATCAATGGAATTTTTTTTAATAATAAAATTTTTCCGATTCATTTGAATTCTTTGGAATTTAACTAGAATTGCAGGGTGTCCAGCGACCTTGAAAACCTTGAAAACCTGGAATTCTTCTTGAATTTTTTTTTAAACCTTGAAAACCTGGAAATCTCCTTGAATTTTAAACGAGAACCTTGAATTTGAATTATTATTTTTGTTTTGCTTTTAAAACAGTTATTTTATTGAAAAACGAAGAGTAATTTAAATCTTTTAGTCTATTATGAAAGAAACATCTCCTTTAGAAGAAATCTTGTTACTGAAAAGTTTTTTATTTATCAAGATATCATTTATATTTTGTTCATTACAGAATAAATAAAGAGATTTCAAGGCACTTTTTGTAGACTGTGCCAATTATTTTATAGATTGTAATGAACACACTTTAATAGTTCGATTTTAATTCAGTTTCAGAATCAAATGTTAAAATATGTAAAACGATTTTGAACATTTCACAAAGATTTAAAAAAGGCGTGCACACTAAATTTCAAAGATTTCACAAATATTTAAAAAAGGTTTTAAAACTTTCAAAAGATTTGAAGGATTTCAAAGATTTTAAACGACTTCAGAAGGTTTCAAAACATTTTAGAAGATTTTAAAAGATTTCAAATAATTAAATAATTTTAACGAAAATAAAAGATTTCACAAACAAAAATTTAAGAAACGTTTCAAGAATTTCAAAGATTTAAAAACGGCGTGTACTATTTCAAGGAGATTTTGAAACATTCAAAAGATGTCAAGGATTTTAAAGGTTATAGTAAACTAAATTTTAAAATGTTTCAAAGATTTGAAACGATATTAAAATTTTTTAGAAGATTTCAAAAGATTTCACATATTTTAAAGATTTCATAAAAAAAAAATGATAAAGATTTCCAAAGAATACAAGAATTTCAAAGATTTCAGAACACCAGATTTCAAAGATTTCAAAACTTTTCAGATATTTAAATTTTTTTTAGAAGTTTTCACAAAGATTTCAAATATTCCACTGATTTTAAACAAATAGAAAAGATTTCACAAATATTTAAAAGAATTCATAAGGATTTCAAAATATTTCAGGAATTTTAAAGATTTCAACAATGGTGCAGTACACCAGATTTCAAAACATTTCAAAGATTTCAAAGGATTTCAAATTCTTTAGAATATTTCGAAATATTTCACAAAGATTTTAAATACTTCAATACTTTAAAACAAAGACAAAAGATTTCAAAAATATTTCACAAATATTTGAAGGAATTAGTAAGGATTTCAAAATATTTCATAGATTTCAAAACATTTCAAAAAATTTAAACGATTTCAAATTTTTTTTAGAAGATTTCAAAAGATTAGACAAAGATTTCTAATATTCCAGTGTTTTCAAACGCATACATAAACTTTCAGAAATATTTCACAAATATTTCAAGAATTTCAAAGATTTCAACAAGGGTACAGTACACCAGATTTTAAAGATTTCAGAACATTTCAACGATTTTTAACGATTTCAAAAAGATTCAACAAATTTGAGAAGATTTCAAAATATTTCAATGATTTCAAACGAACAAAAAGGATTTCATAAACAAAGATTGAAAAAATATTTCACAAATATTTCAAAGATTTCGAAAAATTTCTGAAAGATTTCAAGGATTTCAAATATTTTACAAAAATTTTAAAAGATTCCAAATGGTTTCTCAAAGGGTTCACAGAAATTTCAATATTTCACCAAGATTTTAAATACTTCAAAAGATTTCAATGAATTCACAAAGATTTTAAGGATTTCAAAAACTTTACAAAGGTTTAAAAATATCCCCAAAGATTTCATAAAGACAGCTTATGTTCACACAAAATTAAGAATTTGTTTATTTATGGTTCTGTTTTCTTTAAAAATTGTTCCCCAATAAAAAATTAAATGGTTAATTTGTTACATGTATAATAAACGGGTTTTTCATTATTTGATGCAAAAAAAAGGAGACCTGGAAAAACTTGACTTCTTGGCCTGGAAAACCTGGAAAAGACCTTGAATTTTGTTCCGAAGAATCGCTGGACACCCTGAATTGTTTTGAAGTATTACGAATTTATCCTGAATTTGTTACCCTTTGAGCGCGAAAAAAGTACCCTATAAACGTGACAAAAAGTACCCTTCGGCCCCTATATTTTATCCCATAGGGACTGTGAGGCCTGTAAATAGGAATTATGATAATTTATAGTCCATAGAACTATTTTTTTCATATTTTTGTCACTATTTACACTATTTTTTATCTCTGAAGTGAGTCCGAGGCCTGTGATTTACCTTTGCCTTTTTTCAGGATGTTCCAAGCTAGACAGAAAAAATTACCGTGAAGTGACGCCCGAATTCTGTATTTGGAAAGACTACATCTGCGATAATTACCAGAATTGTGCAATCAAGGATTGCGATGACGAGATTGAGTGTGTCCGCAGTTTAGAGAATGACGGAACAGGAACGAAAGTTACAATCGGAGCTGTGACGACGATATTCCTCGTCTTCATAATATTCGTCACGTGTCTCTGGATTTGCAAAAAACACCAAAAATTGTGCTGGTCCCCGGACTGTGCTGGCCCGGGCGTGACGAGACCAAGTTTAACGTCAGAAACTGAACGCGTTACCGCTTCTTCGGCACCAACGGAACCAATGTTGGAAATAGCAGTGCCTGCTGCAATTGCATCTGGAAAGGATTTGCCACCCAGCTACGATTCGCTTTTCCCCGAACAGTCAAATACTACGAGCACGTAACAGAATTATCCATATTAATTTATTTATACAAAATACTTGATTTACTGATCGAGATTAGGCGCTAATTAGAGATTATATTCGTATTTTCAGCTTAGAAGATGAAATATTTAAAGAGATTTGAAGCGTCTTTTGTAATCAATATCGTGGATTCGATATTTACAAAACGCGCTTCATTTGTTTATAAATACGTTGCCAAATTTCGCGAGCAAATGCATTTTTGTACTATTTTTTTTATAATATAATATTCGTTATTTCTTGAGACGATTCAACGACGCTTTCGCAATAGTATTACTGATTAGACTCCCAAATTGACTGTGGAGCTTTCCTCTCACGGCCAAAACTTAAATCCCGTTTTCTATCCTAGAATTAAGAAGGTATGTTTGTGTTTGAGAACTGTGAGAAATCGTGTGAATGTGAGAGTATTTTTGTATTAGGGTGCTAAAAAAGGCTTTATTATTTTTTTAATGGCTGATACCAGGGTGTCTGCTCACCTGGAAAATCTGGAATTATGGAATTTTTATATACCTGGAAAAACCTGGAAATGACAGGGATTTTTTTTTTAATTCAGGGGATTTTTTCGAGAACGTGCTTACATTTTTTATTGTAATTCTTAATATGAAATGAAATAACAATATTTCTTAATTTGTAACAGTAGCTTTATATTACTGGATTTCATTATTTTGTTGAAAATTCTTTTTTTTATTGCAACTTAATTTTTTAAACTTGAAATTTAACTTTTCTATTTTTTTTAGACAATTAATTTCCTTAGCTAAAAATTAATCTTTTTTCTCAGAAATTCAACGTTTTGGTTGAAATTTTTTCTCGCTCTTAGCTGAAAAATCTTTCTTAGTTGAAAATTCATATTTTTGGTTGAATTCAACTGTTTTTGATTTAAAATTAAGATCTTTTTGGATGAAAATTCAACTACTTGATCGAAAGTTAGACTCTTTTGTTAAAAATTAATTTTTTTGGTTAAAGATTCATCATTTTAATTGAAGATTTAACTATTCCAGTTGAAACTTTAACTATTTCGTTGAAAATTCACGTTTTTTTGGTTAAAAATTATTTTTTTAAACTGAAAATGTAAACATTCTATTTTTGTTTTTGTAGAAAATTAACCTTAGCTAAAAATTCATCTATTTTTCTCAAAAATTCTACAGTTTGGTTGAAATTTTTTCTCTCTCTTCACTGAAAAATCTTGCTGTGTTGAAAATTTGTATTTTTGGTTGAATTCAACTGTTTTTTATTTAAAATTAAAAGCTTTTTTTTGGTCAAAATATCAACTATTACATTTTTTGACGAGAATTCATCTTTTTGGATGAAAATACAACTATTTGATTGAAAGTTAGACTTTTTTGTTAAAAATTAATTTTTTTGGTTAAAGATTCATCATTTTAATTGAAAATTTAACTATTCCAGTTGAAACTTTAACTATTTTGATGAAAATTCGAGTCTTTTTGGTTAAAAATTATTTTTTTTTTACTAAAAATGTAACTATTCTATTTTTGTGTGTAGAAAATTAAACTTCTTAGCTAAAAATTCATCTTTTTTTCTCAAAAATTCAACAGTTTAGTTGAAATATTTTCTCTCGCTTCACTGAAAAATCTTTCTGTGTTGAAAATTTGTATTTTTGGTTGAATTCAACTGTTTTTTATT
>CAKNYM010049338.1:84065-104916 GCA_932195095.1 Andricus curvator
AATCTTTCGTAAAATCTATTTTAAACTTGAATTTTTTTAATTTTTCATTTTTTTTTGAACATTTTAAGAAAAAGTCGAGTCACTTTGAAAGATATTTAGGAAGTATGGAAAATTTATCAAATATTTTAAAATTTCTTCCAAACTTCTAAAAGTCCGAAATATCTTTTAAACTGACTTGAATTTCTCCTCAAATTTGGTAAAATCCTGTAAAATGATTTTTTTTTTAAATGTCTAGATTCTTTTTTGATATATCAGAAATATTTTTAAATCTTTCCTAAAATCTAATTTAAGCTTAAATTTAAGGGTCCAAAAACTTTCAACAAATAAATAGTTCGAAATTTTTATTTTGAATTGAATATATTTTTCCTATTAAATCGAAAAACTACAAAATTCATGTATTTTGTTGAAAATTTCCTCCTTTTTGGTATAGAAAATTAATCTTCTTGGTTGAAAATTCATCTTTTTGCTTGAAAATTCAACAGTTTGTTTGCAATTTTGTCTCCATCGACTAAAAAAATCTTTCTTAGTTGAAAATTCAACCAATGTTGAAAAGTCGTCCTTTTTGGTTAAATCTAACTGTTTTTGATTAAAAATTGAAATATTTTTTGGTTGAAATATCAACTACTACATTTTTTGTTCAGAATTCATCTTTTTTGGAATGACAATTTAATTACTTGGTTGAAAGTTAAGATCTTTTGTTAAAAAATAATTGTTTTGGTTGAAGATTCATCAATTTAATTGAAAATGAGCTATTTTGTTGAAAATTCGTTTTTTCTTTGGCTTAAAATTAATTTGTTTACTGCAAATTTAACTATTCAAGTTGAAACTTTAGTTATTTTGTTGAAAATTTTTGTTTGTTTGTTAAAAATGTATCTCTTTGGTTGAACATAATTTGTTAACTAAAAATTTAACTATACAATTTTTGAAAATTATTCTTTTTGTTTGAAAATCAAGCTTCTTGTTTGAAAATTCATATTTTTATTTAAAAATTCAAGTATTTCAGTTAGATATTTATCATTTTAGTTAAAAATTCATCTGCTTGGTTGAAAATATAACTACTTGGTTGAAAATTAAAGACTTCTGTTGAAAATTCACCTTTTTGGTTTAAAATTCATCTATTAGGAGTAGACCTTTCTTTCGTCTTTAATTACTGACTTAGACTCTACAAAAAAATTCAAAGAAAAAAAAATTCAAAAAATTTCAATTTCGTTGGTTTTCTAGTTACGTACTGCCACACGTAAATTAAAAACTAGTGTTATAAATGTTAAAAGTCTTTTTTTTTCTTGAAAGTGGCATAATTTGTAACAGAATTGTTATCATAAATAGGGGCTCGGTGCGTTCCTGTACGAAAGTAGTAGTAGAGCAACTGGTAGTACACTGCAGTCCCGCTTTACCAGCCGTGTCGGGGGTACCCTCAATGGCCTCGATGGTGAATCGGGACTCTAAACCGTAAACAATCAGGGCCGTGTGAACCATTCCTGTTGGAGTTTTGTCCAAGAAAAATATTTTCTTTGTATTTTTGCCATTTTGGTTTTATAATATCACAATGAACGTGAAAATGTTTGTGCTTGAAAATCCAAGTTTATCAAAGTACTGAATTATGAGTTTGTACGTACATATAACAGGGTGGCCATTTTAATCGAAGAAAAAAATTCCCGGTCATTTCCCGGTTTGCAAACATTTTTCACGGTCAATAAAATTAAAAAATTCGAACTCTGAAGCTAAACATTTTTCCATTTAAAGGAATAAAAACTAAACGACAAATTAAAGCACTCAAAGTGGAACTCCTGCATTTTGAACTTTTTAAATTGAAGTTTAAGTTTTTGATTAAAAAAATTTTGTATTCGAATTATCAATAATTTATAAAAATGTATAAACGTATAAAATGTAAAAACGTATAAAATGGAACGTTCTAAAACTTTTCAATTAAACAATTTTAAATGAAATGCAGATAAACTGCAAAATGTAGAATTTCTAACTTTTATAAATTATAGAGTTCAAAGATTCAGATTAAATCACAAAAAAATAAATCCATGGCATCATTTCAAATGCTCTAAATTAAAGGATCAATCAATGAACTTTAAAATTTTCAAAATTATATTATTTTAAGCAATTTTAAGCTAGAAACATTGCAAATTGAAAAATAAAATTTTTTTTTACCTGTACACTTCGTAAATTAGAAGTTGAATTCTTTTCATTTCAAATAGTTAAAGCATCCTTGAAAAGCTTCAAAATTTTATTTCCAAATCTTGAGAAATCTAAAAGTTGTTTGAAATTTTTTCAAATTTCAAATTATTTTTGAATTTTTTTCAGAACATCTAAATATTTTAATAAATAATAAATGTTAAATGTTTTTTATCAAACATTTTCAACTTCAAACGTTTTTAATTGTTCAAATCATCAAAACTGCATTTTAAACAGCTGAGTGTACTGCCTGCCTTTTTTATACACCCCTGCGTTGTTGCGGAGTTGCTCCGCTGACCAAGCAGCGCCTCTCTCTCGCCCCCTTGCACTACCTTGTCTGGTCTATCGGGAACGAGTAAAGCGGGACTGCAGTGCAGTGCTCCCAACGCGGGCAACTTGCACTATTGCGCATGCGATGCATAAGGCGCTTCATTGGCTGCCGTTCGCGCGCTCATTTGAAACGTTAAAAAATACAACTTTTTAAATTTATTATTTATAATCAAAAATAATTATATTTTAATATGTTCAAGTGGTAGGTGGATGGTTTTTAATATATTCTGAGCATTAGGTTAAAAAATAAAATGAGACTTTAGTAAATAAGCATGATATTTTCTTAGAATATATTAAAAACCATCCATGTACCACTTGAACATGTTAAAATATAATTATTTTCAATTAATAACAATATATAAAAAATTTTATTTTTTAACATTTCAAATAAGCGCGCGAACGGCAGCCAATGAAGCACTGTATGCATCGCATGCGCAGTAGTGCAAGGTGCCCGCGTTGGGAGCACTGCTGCAGTGTAGACCAACGTCTGCTACCAGGATCACCCACTTCCAAAGGGTTAAACTTTTATCTATTATATATTTATTATTTATTAAACTTCCTATCCACCGCCCGACAGTTACCTTCACGAACTGCCGGCCAGTTACAACCACTATAAGTGGCAATAAACCTAACATTTATTTCGTAACCTCAAACTGTTTCAATGTGTCTCTACCCTTATCTCGGCTTGCCACCTCCTAATTTCCCTCGGCATTACCCCCGTAATAAATTGTTCCCTTTTCTGCCTTTACTTTCAAGCAGAAGCTTATATATCCTATATTTCCAGAACACGTATCTTCGGCATCTGACATATTTAAAGAAGTCCCATCACCTAAAAGTACTCAAGATTTTCCAGACAAATTGCAGTCAGATGTACCTGTTAGTTCAGCCTTGGGAGCTGAAGAATCAGATAATTCAGACTCAGATTATGAAGAATCTGCGATGGTTCAGAGTCTGAGTTAGAATGAGAAGAAATCGATGTCATTCCTGAAAGCCATAAGAAAAATGTTTTGCGCACTTCTGCACTGAAAAATTTTTTTTTCACAAAAACAACTATCACCTGTGGTTGAACCTAACCTAGTTGAAATAACAAGGATTCCAGTTTAAAAGAATCACGAACATAAGGTTAATCATACTAATACAAACCTAGTCACTCGGAACTAAAGAGCACTAGTTCGATTAACAATGAAATCTATTTAATATTGTCATGATGTTGATTACAAAGTTCCAATGTCAAAATAATTTTTGTCTACGTTTATTGCTTTGTCACTGCAGTCCTAGAAAAAAATAATATTAAACGTATTATTGAATATAGACGGTATTTGCGCTTACTTCACCTGTATAAATATAACATTTTTGCTCTGAATATCATGCATGACGGCATGCATGTATTGTTAATTTTGGTTATGTCTATTTTTACTAATTTGCCCCTGAAATCAGACTCGCTGTGCAGGGGTTTAGTAGTTGACAGAAAAATTTTAACTTTATATAAATCCGATATATATACGTGACACGGTTTAACTAAATTTACTTTGTTCATTTGGTAAAGAGCTTATTTGTTTAAAACATAATCAATATTTAATACAAATTTCAAATATAATACGAGAATCATATAAGCCAATCAAATGGTCGGATCGCCGCCTATCTAAAATGGCGATTACCCTCGCGTCTATTGATTCTCGATCGGCCGGGACTCCGCGTATTTTTCAGGATTTTTCGACCGCGTGTCAATAGTGTTGTTAAGTTTCAAGTTTTTAACTATAAGAATGGCTACATCGCTGGAAAAAGTTAGTGAATTGCTATCGTCTTGGGGGCCACCCGATGATTTAATCCTGCTCTTTAAAGGTAAGTTCGTATTCTCACAAGTTTTCGACATGAAGAGAATAGTTTTCTAGGTTAGGTTTTCATATTCAGTCATTCATTTCGAGTTATGTTTCTCAAGTCATAAAAGCTTGAATAGCAGTTCATAAAATATGAGTGCATTTATATTTTCAGGCTTAATTGAATATATGTGTTCTAATTTTGTGCTTGCCAGATATCCATATAGACGAGTACGTTCTACAACGACACTCAAAGTCGCGTAGATTTAATTTTGGATGGAAAGCCGTTAGGACAAAAGATCAGATTCGAGGATCACTTTAAAGAATATGTGCAAGGACTGATAGACTTGGAGTCCTCGACAAAGGTGAAAATTTCAATTTCAAAACTAAAAAAAATCTCATATTATTTAATTAATTCCCACCGAATTTCCGAGCAAGTGAAGCCCCCACTTCACTAGAACATTTTAGTTAGGTTAACAATTATACCTTTGCTGCATTAGCAATAATACTATATTTATAATACCTATACATACATAAAAAAAAAACAAGAAACTTGGTTAATTCAACTTTATTTCGTTGTTATTTCATCTAAACTAGAACCTTGTTATTTTAGCTAGGATTACTAAGTTGGCGCCTGTCCTAAAAAGGCACAATAGTTGATTCCTTGTAGACGGGTGCAAGGAATTTTTTTCGGTGTGCTGTATATAAGACGGATATAGCCATAGAAGTAGGAAAGAGTATGCAGGAAAGGGAAATGATGTGAGACTTCCAGCTTACGACGATGATAATTATGAAGTGAAGAAAAAAGCCTGTTATTACTGCAAAACAGGGTATACGCAAATATCGAAACACCTACAATCGGTACACAAAAATGAACCAGAGGTTAATAAAATATATAAATTGCACAAGGACGACCCCAGAAAAAACTGACCCTAGAATATGTAAAGAGGGAAGGTCGAAATAATTATAATAGGGACTTGCTTGCTAACAACGGAAAAAAAATATTTGAACGCCGTTCAAAAAAAAAATCGTGTTAAAACGGAAAAAGGCTACACAGTATGCGCTGCGTGTAATGATTGGATTGCGAAGCGTACTATTCATAAACATTACAAAGTATGCGCAGACAAAAAAATCAATGAACGGTACGTCAAAACATACTGCAGCATTGCTGCAGATCGAATCCGTTGCTGCTAGACAAGTCTTGTCCCGTCTAAGAGAAGATGATGTAGGAGAGACAATTCGATTCGATCCACTTCTTATTGCATGGGCTAATGCTTTAAACGTATAATATACATTAGATCAAGAGGAAGATTTGGTTAGAAATAAACTTCGCTTAGGTGGTCGTTTTCTACTAACCATTCAAAAACTCTCCACCGTAATAGAGAAGCACGTTTTCCATCTGCGGAATTACGATCATGTAATTGATGCCATAAATACTGTTGCTGGCCATAATCACGATCGAAATCAATATGCCACAGGATTTAATGCTTCATCTTTAGGAACTATCAAGAAACTCGCTAATCTTCAAAAGGGGTTTATTCATCAAGAAAGATAATGTGGAAGGAATACGCTTGATTGATTCATTTTCATGTTTACACGACCAGGCATATTCGTATAAAATGAACAAGATTGTTTCAGAAACATATAATAGCAAAACATGTAACAAAGAAGTTGTGACACCGACCACTGAAGACATCAAAGAATTTTCAGTATTTTGAACGAAGAACGAACCAAAGCTTCTGAAAGTCTGAGAAAGGAGTTCAATTTTCATTCCTGGGAGACCCTGACTCTGACTCTATGCTTCTATCTGTCCTATTATTCAATCGGCGTCGTCCTGAGGAAACGGAAAGAACAAAAGTCGTAAGTTGTAAAAATCAAAAGTCGATTACCTGTAACACTAACAAGGCACTGTTCCAGACATTATTCGAGAAAGTTCGAGGATTTCTTTGTGAATACCAGCGAATGGAGGTACGAGGAAAGAAAGGCAGAATAATGCCTATGCTTTTATCGAAGGAAATTATAGCATGCATGGAACTCATTCTTGAAACTAGAGTACATTCATTCATTCCTGATACCTGCAGGTATCAGGAATGAAAGTAAATATTTTTTCTTCATACCTCGGACGAAAGTACGTACTTTCGTCCCTAATATCAGAGACGAAAGTTCAACATTTACTCCCTGTGGGAAGTACACGCGCGCCCTCTATAACGGCGGGAGGAAAGAATTTCTCATTAACATTTACTCCCTGTGGAAAGTACACGCGTGCCCTCTATAACGGCGGGAGGAAAAGATTTCTCATGTGTATTATACTAATTGTTAACCTCTGTCATTGCTGTTGTTACCTCTAACCTTAGAAGTAGCTGTTTTGTCGTCAATTCTAGTGAAATACAGACATCTTTAACAAAGTGGAATTAATTTATTTTAGAAAAATATTATTAAACTTGACTCTTCGAATGTATTGGATGCCTGCCCCCCACGACCAGCAGCACTCGCTTCGCTCGTGCCGCAAATGTCGGGGGCAGGCATCAATAACATGCTTATCAACATTTAAAGTCAAAAAAAGTAAAATTAATAACGTACTTTCGACCGGCTATGAAGAAAAATCGTATACACTACACGGGCCGAAAGTGTAAAGCCCGTGTAGTGTAATATACTATTTTGGCATTCCTAAACATGATCTACGAAGAAAGGCACACTTTAATACATGTAAAATCATGAGAGAGCTTTCTGCTACATCCGGGATGAAAAATCACAAGTTAATGAGGGGGACGCTACTAAGGAAACACATTCTCATTCCTGATACCTGAATGTACTCTAGTTTCAAGAATGTGTTCCGTGCATGCTATAATGTCCTTCGATAAAAGCATAGGCACTATTCTGCCTTTCTTTCCTTGTATCTCCATTCACTGGTATTCACAAAGAAATCCTCGAACTTTTTCGGATAATGTCTGGAACAGTTCCTTGTTACTGTTACAGGTAATCGACTTTCGATTTTTAAAATTTTCGACTTTTGTTCTTTCCGTTTCCCCAGAACGACTCCGATTGAATAATAGGACAGATAGAAGCGTATTTTTGGTCAGAGTCTCCCAGGCTTGAAAACTGAATTCCTTTGTCAGAGTTTCATAAGCTTTGGTTCGTTCTTCGTTCAAAAATACTGAAAATTCTTTGATGTCTTCAGTGGTCGGTGTTACAACTTCTTTGTTACATTTTTTGCTATTATTTGTTTCTGAAAAAATCTTGTTGATTTTATACGAATATGCCTGGTCGTGTAAACATAAAAATGAATCAATCAACACAGTAAAAACTAGGCATTCATTTTTATCTGGGATCCTTTTTTTGGGTATTCTAATATGATCTCACAAATAGTCTATTTTAGTAGCAGTTTCTGTCTTTTTTAGTTTGCTAACTTCAGATTGATAAATGATCCGCGATCATGAACTAAATTGATTCAGAGGGTGCATTGTTTCAATTGTTCCAAACTTCAATCTTACAAAAAACAAAAAATAGATGAAAAGACCAGGGATTAAATTAGTGAGTTTCTATGAAAGTCAGTAAGAGAAGGTTTTCTGAGTCACAGCATACACATTTAAGGCAAAAATTCCAAAATTCCAAAAGTGGACTTAAATCTAGGAAATATGATTAAACTGGTAGATTTCCATAAAAGTCGAGTGCGAGGGGGTTTATCAAGTCATATAACACAGAATTTTAACCTAAAATTCTAAAAATGGTATTAATTTGGCAGATTTTCATGAATTCTAAAACAAAGGAGTTTTTCGAGTCTCAAAATACGAATGTATACCCCGAACAAAACCCTCGTATTGACTTTCACAGAAATATACCAGATTAATAACATTTTCAAAACTGATGCCAGCTTTTTGAATTTTGGGCCGAAAATTCCTCTTTTCTGACTCAAAAAACGATCTCTTACAGACTTAGATGAAAATTTACCAATTAAATAAACTGTTCAAAATTTGTTTTAACTTTTTCAATTCTAACACTAAAATACGGATTCTGTTACTTAAAACCCCACCTCTTACTGACCTTCATGAAAATTTACCAATGAAATAGAATTTCCAAAACCTAGGTTGCTATTTTAAATTCTTGAATTTTGAAGTATTATATGAGACTCGAAAATCCCCTCCTTTCCTATTTTCATGAAAATCTATCAAGTTAATAACATTTTACCAATTTAAGTCAAATTGTGGAATTTTTCAATTTTGGCCCCAAATTCCTTTTCTGTGCCCCGCAACCCCTCGTACTAACTTTCATAGAAATCAAATAATGTAGTGAAATTTAAAAATTGTTAAGTTAATTTCTTGAATTTTTAAATTTTGACCCCAAATTTATTTTCTGTGACACGAAAACCCTCCTCGTACTGGTTTTAATGGAAACTTCACAATTAATGTATAAAATTCCTGCAAATAAAAACAAGAATCCAACGACCGAAATATGGACAACCACCATAAAATGCTCCTATTCTGATTTGATAATAATAAAGATAAAAAAGACGAAAAAAATAAAAAGAAGAGAAGGAAGGGGATTTGGTTGGTTATCTTCTCATTTTTCTTTCCTCTTTTTTATTTTTGTCCAAAGAAACAAATTTTTTGTTTTTTTTTAAAGAAATTTTGTTTTTTTAAATTACAATAGGAGTATTTTATGGTGGTTGTCCAAATTTGGTCGTGGGATTCTTGTTTTTATTTTCAGGAATTCTATACATCAACTTGAGTATTGGACGTTAAATAGGATTTTTAAATTGATTTTAATCTAATTTAAATTTTTAATTTAGCACCGAAACGTTGGTAAATATTATGAATGTTTTTTTGTTGTGAGTTGATAATAATAAGAATAAAAAAGACGGAGGAAATAAAAAAAGAGAATGAAGGGGATTTAGTTTGTTGCCCTGTCATTTTTGTTTCCTCATTTTTATTTTTGTCCGAAGAAATTTTTTTTTTTTAAGAAAAAGTATTTTTTTTTTTTAAATTACAATAGGAGCATTTCGTGGTGGTTGTCCAAATTTGTTTGTTGGATTCTTGTTTTTATTTTCAGGAATTCGATACATTAACTTGAATATTGGACGTTAAATAGGATTTTGAACTTCATTTTAATCTAATTTAAAATTCTTAAATTTTAACCTAACAATTTGACTACATTTTCAAAATTTCAGTCAAATGTTTTAGTTTTTAAATGTGACTCTAAATTCCTTTTCTGTGTTCCGAAAACTCCCCTTGTGCTAAGTTTCATGAAAACCCAGTAATTTAATAAAATTTTCAAAATTTATGCCGTTTTTTTTAATTGTTGAATTCTTACCCCAAATTCCTGTTATGTGCCCCGAAAACCCCTCGTACCGAATCTCATGGATATCTACCAAACTAATAAAATTTTTTAAATTTCAGTTAAATTTTTAAACGTTGACCCCTAATTTGTGTTGTGCGCTCAGAAAATCCCCTCATACTAAGTTTCATTAGAAATCTACCAAATGTATAAGATTTTCAAAATTCTGGTCAAGTCTAAATGCTGCCCCTATAGCACTTGCTATCGGTGTCGTAATGCAGAGTCTTTGATTAAAATTATGTTTCAAGAATCAATTTAAATAACTTCAACAGCAAAAATTAATACCTTCAGCTAATTTTTTTTGTATATTTTTTATCATTTGAGTGCCTCAAAAATTTAGGATTCCGTTGTCTTGAAGCAAATCCTTCCGAAGGACTCAAAATATTCAGGAGTTTATATTTAAGTGAATTTGATGTTTCAAATTATTCCGACTGCTTAAAATTTTTTATATTAGACTTAAAACTTATATGAACGAGTTGTTTTGAGGAACCTGCAAATTTTCTGGACAATTAAATATAGATTGAAAAATTAACTTGTGAGATTTTGAATGCATGGAAATATTGCTTAAAAATTATACAAACCAGTTGATTTGAGAGTTATACCATTTTTAAAAGTATCCTGATTAAATTTTGGACATAGCCCTAATTCAACATTTCTTTTTCAAAGATAGTCCTTAATGGGATCTTAGAAACCGGCGTAGCATCAAGTTGACATGGACAGAAAATTTCAGTATTGAGTGAATTTAAAAGTCAAAAATATCTAACAGTTGGAACGCGCACGACATTCACATGTCATTTCGGGGTTACGTTGGTTTCTAAACTTGACAGTTTAGAATTTGTTTTATCAGATTTAGTTGCTGACAGATGATTCTCATTTCGAGCCTATTTCAATCCACAAATCGGCCTTATTTTATTAGATTGGCGGATCAAATTGAAGTGCAATTGTTTTGTTGCGTGAACTGTTTTAATACCGAATTAAGTTCTAAATGGAATCCTAGTTTTTGCAGAGAAGTGTATTCCTTCCACATTATCTTCTCTGATGTATAAACCCCTTTTGAAGATTAGCGAGTTTCTTGATAGTTGTTCCTAAAGATGAAGCATTAAATCCTGTGACATATTCATTTCGATCGGGATTAAGACCAGCAACAATATTAACGGCATCAATTACATGATCGTAATTCCGCGGATGGAAAACGTGCTTCATTTCCTCTATTTCGGTGGAGAGTTTTTGAATGGCTAGTAGAAAACGACCACCGCGAAGCTTATTTCTAACCAAATGTTCCTCTTGATCTAATGTATATTATATGTTTAAAGCATTAGCCCATGTAATAAGAATTGGATCGAATCGAATTGTCTCTCCTACATCATCTTCTCTCAGACAGGACAAGACTTGTCTGGTAGTAACGGATGCTATAGAATGGATTCGATATGCAGCAATCCTGCAGTATGTTTTGACGTACCGGTCATTGCTTTTTTTGTCTGCGCATACTTTGTAATATTTATGAATAGTACGCTTCTGAATCCAATCATTACACGCAGCGCGTACTGTGTAGTCTTTTTCCATTTTAACACAATTTTTTTTTTTTGAACGGCGTGCAAATATTATTTTTCCGTTGTTAGCAAACAAGTCCCTATTATAATTATTTCGACCTTCCTTCCTCAGATATTCTAGGGTCAGTTTTTTCTGGGGTCGTCCTTGTGCAATTTGTATATTTTATTAACCTCTGGTTCATTTTTGTGTACCGATTGGAGGTGTTTCGATATTTGCGTATACCCTTTTTTGCAGGAATAACAGGCATTTTTCTTTACTGCATAATTATCATCGTCGTAAGCTGGGAGTTTCACATAATTTGCCTTTCCTGCATACTCTTTTCTACTTCTATGGCTATATCCGTCTTATAAACAGCAGAAATGCGCAAAACATTTTTCTTATGGCTTTCAGAAATAACATCAATTTCTTTTAATTCTAATTCGGACTCTGAACCATCAGATTCTTAATTATCTGAGTCTGAATTGTCTAATTCTTCAGCTTCCGAGGCAGAACTAACAGGTGCATCTGATTGCAATTTGTGTTTCAAATCTTGAGTACTTTGAGGGGATAGGATTTCTTTAAATGCGTCACATGCCGAAGAACATTATTTTCATTCTAACATGAATTTAGAAAATTCCAAAAAATTTTAAATTTTGAGAATTTGAAGAGCTTTTCAAATTTAACAAATCAAGGAGTTTTGGAAGCTTTATTTTTATCATAAGATGAATTTCGGAAGTTTTTTGAAATTTATTCTATACCTCTTATTTACCAATTTTTTTAAAATTTTATTACATTTTCATAAAATTTCATACGTTTATACTTAAAGGTGCAAATATATAATTCGAAGTATTTTAAATAATAACCACTTATTTAATAAATGACTTGTTTCAGAAATTTTGTTTGTTTATTTTTTAATGCTTAATTATCTTTAACTAACTTTGCTTTTTTAAATGTAGGTTATTGCAGAAACCTTTCCATAATTTACATAAATCTAAAAGGCTGAATTGGAAAGATTATTTTTTATTCCTTTTATTTGTTCATATACTCGAAAGTTAATTTAAAATATCTTTTATAGATATGACAGAACATTATTATTCATATTATTTTGTAAATGTGTATTTGAAGAATTGGAAGAAGTACGAAATAAGAATACAAGGCCAGATTGTAAATATAAAATTATAGACACGTGGAGTAAACCAATTAACGTTTGTCAGTTGCTTATTCAAGAAATTATTTTGTAATTTGAATGCCGCAAAGTAAAGTAGATTAAGTGTGTAAATAATTCTGATTTCATCGTTGTGAAGCAAAAGCTGGCAAAGCATCGAAATTTAAGTCAACAATTTTCCCAATATAAGATCAAACAAAACCTGCTCAGAAATTTAATTTCTGAATATATATTTTAATTATATATCATATAAGAATATATAATATATTATAAAATGTTTATAAACAAACACAACTTTCACATGAAACATAAAAAACAGATTTTTTTAAACTCCAGCCAAAATTCTGCGCGACCATGTCAGCGAAATAGCTGGGGATTTTTTTCGAATATTAGGTGCCCAAAAACGTCCAAAACAAAGTATTAGATTTTTCGAATCAGAACTTTACGTGAATTTTTTTTTCGAAATTTGTTTTTTTCGTCAATTTGACTTTTCTTTTTAAACCTGCATAAAAAGGCAATTCATAACCAACTGGTTGACCTGGATTATTTTTTTACGAACAAAAGAAAAGTCTAGACGATTGTCTCTCAAAAATCACAATTTTTTATCAACAATTCACGGAGAAACATTTTTTCTTCTTTTCTACATGTAAAAATGAATGTTTAATCTTTCCCCTTTTTTCCTCTTTTTCGTGAAAAAATCACGTACATGTATTCCTCAAATAGAATATTAAAACAACTGAAAGTTATTAAAACAAAATATAACTCTGGATACTATAGATATGGAAAAGACTTCTATTTTTCAATTGAAGAGGAATTTTTTGCATAAATTTGTTAGAAAAAACATTTATAAAAATATTTAATAATGTATTTTTATTAATATTTGTGACTAACTTAAACTCAAAACTTAATCTAAAGCTATTTCGATTGAAAACTAGATTTTTTGTTACGTGAAACTGCCGAAATTTCAAATTTGTTTATCTTAATTGTTTATAAACATTCAGATTGTTACATTTCACCAAATATTATCAAAGATATATTATTTTCAGGAATATCTGTACCCATCCTGGCGATCAAAGGAAATTTAAAGATAAAACCATAAATTTAAATATTTTCTCACAAGAATTGTTTATAACAATGGTTATTGTCAACTTTTCAAATATTTTTATAGCAGTCATTCGTCAAATAGTTCAAAACATTTCCAGTGCAACAACATTTTTTTTCTACGCGAAAGGGCCAACATTTTGAATTTGTTTATAATAATTAAATGGAATAATAAACAAATTATTTGTATTCTGTGAGTCCCCAGAAATTTATTCAAGACAATATAAAGTTTACCTAAGTAGTTATCAAAGCGTAAAAAATTGTTATGTAAAAAATTTCCGTTTTTCCATACTTTGAGTGAAAAAATTATTAATAAACAAATAGAGGAGACAAAAGTTCTGACCGCAAAGCTCCTCAGAATTTAATGAACTTTAATTTTTTTTTTAATTAAAAATCGGGCAAAATCTTTGCTCTGGACAGTTATTTATTTTTATCAAGATTTTAGTAAATTTTCACTCTTAATTAGTTATATTTTACAAATTTTGATTTAGAGAGACCTTAAAGTATCTTTTGCATAAAAATGTTGTAATATTAAAATAACCTTCTTTAGGGACTTAAGTTAGGAATAATTTTTACTAAGTTTGCTAAATAATTGCAATTTTCAATGGGAAATAAGGAAACTATCCAACAGAAAAAAATTTAGAAAATCGAAAACAGAATTCTGTTGAAAAGTAGCGCATGAAGACCCTGAATATGTATAATTAATCCCGAGTACGTTGATCCAAAGTCATTTAGAAAGTCTAAAAAATTATTATTTTTCTTAACTTTGTTCAAACAATTAGAAGGCAATGCTTTTAAATTAGGGCAGAATACGTCGCGTTTACAATGTCACAATGTGACCTTATTGCTTCAATAGAGATAAGAATAGTATACCATAGCATCGTTTTATTAAAATTTTATATTTTTCACGTTTTTCATGTTTTCAACTTTTTTTAAATTATTATATACAGTCCTAAATAATTTATTTTTTAGCAAGCAATTAGTTTTCCACTATTGAATTAGTAAAGATCTATTACTCGAATTGGTAATTTTCTACTAATCTTTAGTGGCTCACTTTTCGCCAATCGAATCTATAAACTTTCACTAGTACTTAATTAAATTTTACCAACTTTAATTAAAAAAATATGCTGTGTTGCAAATACAAAATTATTGTATAAAATATATAAATATAATAATAAATAGACGTTTTCGCAAATTTTATTCAGAATCGTCAATATTAGGTAAATTGAGCTGAAACTCAAATTTTTTTTCACAATCAGCCATAGAATATGATTAGAAACTTATTTTTTAAATATCACCCCCATAAGTCTATTTATAGGGTCCCAAAAAAGGCCAATAAATGAGAAATTGTTTTTTGCGTGTTTTTAGCGCTAATTATGACTTTTTTGCGATTTTTTGTATTACTAATTGTTTATAATACATAAAATACTACTGGTTACTGATGATTAAATGTTTTTATATAAAAATTTTTCCAAAAATTCATTATTGTTTTTAGAAATTTTCTCTTTTTCAATTAAACTGAGGTAATAATTATACAAGTTAATAAACATAATTGCTTAAACAATTCAGTGTTATTTTTAATAATATTTTCTTTGAATAATGCTAGAAAGTTGCGATTTTTTCCGAAATATTCAACATTTTGTCCACTTTTCACTCAAAACCATGTCATAATTAATGCAATTTAACAAGCCTAACTGTTTAATTAAATTACTATTGTTTATAACTATCTTCTTCTATAGTAATGCAAGATACCCTGGTGGAAAACATTTTTACAAGAAAGTACAACATTTCTACAACTGTAATTTTTTGTTAGAATCTATACTTTTTTGTAAAAAAAGGTACAAAATTCAATACCAAAATACAGTTAAATACAAATAGCTAATTTTTTTTCTTGTATTTTATTGTAGAAAAGTACAAAAGTGAACAATAAAGTAGAAGTTTCTACAATTCAAAAATTTTTATAACTTTTTATTAATATATTTTTTTTTACTTTGTTGTAAAAATCTACAAGGTATTACCGAAAACTACAGGATTTTACATTTTTTTTTAAATTTAGGTGTTTGAGGTCATGAAAACACTTTTAATTTCACGTAAATTATTGTGGAAAATTACCAATAAATATAAATTTTTACAAACAATACTTCTAGAATCCGCATCAATATTTCGACTTGTACTTTACTGTCAATTTTTGTAAGATATGTAATATATGAGTTTCTACAAGAAACTGAAATTAAAAAAATATAACACTTTTACCAAGAATTGTTGCTATTATAATAAATCACATTGAACTATATTCCATTATTGAAAATTGAACAATAATTGATTTTACAGGACGATTCTGAATCTGTGCAAAATTAAGCAAGTTACAGATTTTGACGTTAAAAATAGAAATTTTTCAATTTGAAAGCCTCAGTAGTTAAACAAATGTAAACGTTCGATTTAAACTTTATAAACTATTCTTAATTTTTAAATAATTTCAAATTAATAGATTTATCACTAAACGCTCCTATTCAATTCCACATCCTATTCAAATATTGTTCCAATCTAAGACATGACATTTTTAACCATTTAATTTGAAATTTTTTAATTAAGGATAGCATTTTTTTTAAATATTTAGTAATATTTTACTCTTTTATTTAAAATGAGCAATTATAAATCAAATATTAAAATCTAAGCAATTTTAAACTGAACTATTTCAAATAGAAAGCCTTGAATCGTTAATATTTCAGAGTGTTAAATTTAAACTTTGAACGTTACAGTTTTGATTGTTCTATTCAACAAATTTTAAATAAATGTAAGTTAAAATATTGAATTTTGATGCAGAAATAACAATTGAACAATTATCAATTTGGAAAAAAATTGAGTTAGTTTAAAAGATATTCACAAGTTTAGAGAAAATCCAAACTTAATTTAAAACTGGAAGATATTTTGGAAAATAAAAAACTAAATTTTGATTTCTGAAGGTTTCGAAATGAAATTTTGAAGCTTTTCAAGGATCTTTAAAGGTTTTAAGAAAATAAAAAACTTTATAAACTATTCTTAATTTTAAAATCATTTCAAGTTAATAGATTCATAATTAAATGCTCTTATTCAATTCCAAATCCTGTTCAAATATTGCTTCCATCTAAAATATTACATTTTTAACCATTTAATTTGAAATTTTTTAATTAAGGATGACATTTTTTTCAATATTTAGTAATATCTTACTTTTTTATTTAAAATGAGCAATTATAAATAAAATGTTAAAAACTAAACAATTTTAAACTGAACTATTTTATATAGAAAGCCTTGAATCTTTAATATTTCAGAGTGTTAAATTTAAACTTTGAACGTTACAATTTTAATTGAGTTAGTTTAAGAGATATTTACAAGTTTTGAGATATTCCAAACTTAATTTAAAACTGGAAAATATTTTGAAAAATAAACTAAATTTAGATTTCTGAAGGTTTCCAAATGAAATTGTGAAGCTTTTCAAGGAACTTTGAAGGTTTTAAGAAAATAAAAATAAATTTTTAATTTTGCTGGGAAAATTTAAAATGATTTTTTATTTCGAAAAATTAATTTTAAGATAATATTTGAAAAGATTTAAAACAAACTTTTTTAATTAATAAATGGCAATGCAACAATTATTAATTTGGAAAATAATCGAGTATATTTAAAATATATTTAGAAGTTTTGAAAGATTGCAAACTAATTTAAAGCGTGTAAAGGTTTCAAACCATTTAATACGAAATGTAGAGTTTTGAAGATTTTGAACACAAAATTTATAAGCTTTTTAAGTAATGTTTCTAACTTAAAATTGCTTAAAATGATATCATTTTGAAATTTTATAAATTAAAAGTATAAAAGTTAAAATTTTGCAGTTTGACGGCTTTTAATTTAAAAATTTTCAGTTGCAAAGTGTTAACAGCTTCCATTTTATACGCGTAAATTATTGAGCGTTTGAATGATTTTGAAAATTTTTCTAAGCTTAAATTATTAAATTATTTTAAATTATTTAATTAAAAAATATTTAATTAGAAATTAAAATATTTTTTAAAAGTTTGAAATTCAAAAGTATGTATTTCTAGGGTGGTCCAAAAATTCGACTTTCGATTTTTGGTGATAAAACCCCCCCATTTTGTTCGTTTTCCGGAAAAAGAAACTCCGTAATTTTTTTTTTTTCAACGTTAACCCGTGCCCCCAGGCTTTTGAAATTAACATGGGGTTTTAAATGGGAAAAGCTCGATTTTCAAAAAAATGGAAAAAAGAAGTACTTGTTATACATTTTTTGTATTTTCAACATTAATTATTTGTAATCGATAAGAGACGAGTTTTAAAGTATATTTTAAATTGTTTAAACAATTAGTATTTGTTTAAACAATTTTTTTTCCCCTTTGAATCGTGAAAAGTTATTATCTTTCGGAATAAATCGTACAAAGTTGATGAATGTCAAGAGTAGTAGTTCTTGTTTAACTTATTTGGTAATTATTTAAACAATTTTCATTTGTTTAAACAATTTTTCCTCCCTAAAATCGTAAAAAGTTATTATTTTCTGAAAATAATGACACAATTAAAGAATGTTGAAAGCAATACATTTTTGAAGGATGTTTGGTAATTATTTAAACAATTTTGATTTGTTTAAACAATTTTTTCCTCCTGTAAAGCGTGAAAAATTATTACTGTCTGGAATTAATGACAGAATTAAAGGAATTTAAGAGAAATATTTTGTTTCTACAGAATATTTAGAAATTTTTTAAATAATTTGTATTTGTTTAAACAATTTTTGTTTGTTTAAACATTTTTTTCTCTGCAAATCGAGAAAATTTAATTATAATAATTCCCTTCTTACTAGATACGAAAGTACCCGTAAAGACTTTTAAAGTTTTTTTTTGTCTTAAATTAAAGAGAAGACTTCAAAGACCAATTGGTATGAATTTCGAGAAATTTTTGAATTTTTTAAAAAACTTTTCACGTGGTATCTGCTTTCCAAAAGGTCAAAAATATTTTTGATATATTATATTATATTTGATACATTTTTATTTTTAATAGTACTTTCGCTGATCGTACCGACAAGTTAGTCTACTTCAAAACAAAATTTCTACAAGTCATTTATTCCATTCTTTGGTCTTATCTCTATACTGTAAGATAGCGTTATTGTTTGAATTAATATTTTTAAAACATTGGCAAAAGAGTAAAAGTAATTCACTTCAGAAAAATACAATACTATTTGAAAAATTAATCTTGTTAATGATAATTTATTATTTGTTCATAACTAAAAAGACAAAGCAAAACTGAAGTTTTCAGATAAAACCGCAACTGTCTAGCATTACTCAAAGTCATAAAGAATAATCAATTGTTTAAATAATTATGTTTGTTAACTTGCATTAATTATTACCTTACTGAGTGAAAAGGGGACGAAAATTTGCAAATTTCAGAAAAAAATTTAGAGATACTTCAAAGCATCTTTTGCATAAGGAAAAAAGCTATGCAATTAGAATAACCTTCTCTAGGCACTCAATTTCATACTTATTCAAGCTGATGCTTATTCACGTCAAATAATTTGTGCAAATTTTGTGAAATAATTGCAATTTTCTATGGAATATAAGGACAATATACAACCGAAAAAAATTTTGAAAATCGAAAACAGAATTCTGTTGAAAAGTAGCGCATGAGAATCCTGAATATGCATAATTATTCAGTATATTTATTTATATTGATCCCATATTGATCTATTATAATTTTAAGATTGTACACAAATTCTTATTTTTCCTAACTTTGTTAGGAACTTTGGTCGAAATTTTTTTTTTGCACTATAATTTGTAAACTTTTTTACTTTTGAGGAGATGATTTAAGATTAATTTTTATTTAAGATTTCTGGGAAAACTTTAAATGGTTTAGATTTGATTTCAAAAGAATAATTTTAAGTTTTTAAGGTTTAGGTAAACTGAATGAGTTTTTTTAATGAATTCTAAGAGAAAATTGAAAAAGAGTACAAAATATTTTAAATTATTTCCTACAATTTTTAAATATTTGATCATATTAGATGATTTTGGAAAAAATCTGAGTAAGTTTAAGAGATATTCAGAAGTTTTGAAACAATTGAAAAAGAATTAAAACTTATAGAAATATTTTTAAAATTTTGTAAGGTTTCAAGAAAATGAAAAAAAAAATCATTAGGTTTCTAAGAAAAATTGAAATATTTTATTTTGAAAAATTAATTTAAAAAGATATCAAAACATTTTAAAAGATTTCTAAAATTGTCAAAGAAAAATATGGCAGATTTTTGGGCAATTTTTTCAATTTTGCAGAATTTAAAAGAAATTCAGAAAAAATGTGATATATGTGTAAATTTTAAAATTTTAGAAGGTTTAGAAATTCTGAAAAGATTAAGAAAAAAGAATTTTCGCAAGATTCTTGGGGAAATTTTTAATAAGTTTTTTTTTTGAAGAATAAACTTTTAAAAAAATAGAAAAAGATTTCAAAACATTTCAAACGATATTCTAAAATTTTTAAAAAGATTGTACAATATTTAAAAGCAAAATGTTCTAATTTGGCCATATTAGATCATTTTAGAACAAATCTGAGTAAGTTTGAGAGATATTCAGAAGTTTTGAAACAATTCAAAAAGAACTAAAACTTTTTTAGAACTAAAATCTTTTTAAAATTTTGTAAGGTTTCAAAAAAATGAAAAAAAAATCATTAGGTTTCTAAGAAAAATTGAAATATTTTATTTTGAAAAATTAATTTAAAGAGAATATTTAAAAAGATATCAAAACATTTTTAAAGATTTCTAAAATTGCCAAAGAAGAATATGGCAGATTTTTGGGCAATTTTTTCAATTTTGCAGAATTTAAAAGAAATTCAGAAAAAATGTGAATAATTTTAAAATATTAGAAGGTTTAGAAATTTTGAAAAGATTAAGAAAAAATAATTTTCTTAAGATTTTCGAGGAAATTTTTAATGATTTTTATTTAGAAAAATAAACTTTAAAAAAAATTGAAAAAGATTTCAAAACATTTCAAACGATATCCTAAAATTTTTGAAAAGAGTGTAAAAGATTTTAAAGCAAAATTTGGCAATGTTGCCATATTAGATCATTTTAGAAAAAATCTGAGTAACTTTAAGAGATATTCAGAAGTTTTGAAACAATTCAAAAACAATTAAAACTTACAGAGATCTTTTTAAAATTTTTTAAGGTTTCAAGAAAATAAAAGAAAAAAAATAAAATAAAAGAAAATAAAGGTTTCTAAATGAAAGGGGGAACAAATGAAAAAAAAACCGAAATGGCTTAATGGTATACATTAGGTTTCTAAAAAAAATTAAAATATTTTATTTTGAAAAATTTATTTAAAGAGAATATTCAAAAAGATTTCAAAACATTTTAAAAGATTTCTAAAATTTTCAAAGAAGA
>CAKNYM010049338.1:104926-115032 GCA_932195095.1 Andricus curvator
AAATTTTTAATGATTTTTATTTTGAAAAATAAACTTTAAAAAAAATTAAAAAAGATTTCAAAACATTTCAAACGATATCCTAAAATTTTTGAAAAGAGTGTAAAAGATTTTAAAGCAAAATTTGGCAATGTTGCCATATTAGATCATTTTAGAAAAAACCTGAGTAAGTTTAAGAGATATTCAGAAGTTTTGAAACAATTCAAAAAAAATTAAAACTTACAGAGATCTTTTTAAAAATTTTTAAGGTTTCAAGAAAATAAAAGAAAATAAAAGAAAAAAAATAAAATAAAAGAAAAAAAAGGTTTCTAAATGAAAGGGGGAAAAAAATGAAAAAAACAACTGAAATGGCTTAATGGTATACATTAGGTTTCTAAAAAAAATTAAAATATTTTATTTTGAAAAATTTATTTAAAGAGAATATTCAGAAAGATTTCAAAACATTTTAAAAGATTTCTAAAATTTTCAAAGAAGAATATGACGGATTTTTAGAAAATTTTTTAATTTTGCAGAATTTAAAAGAAATTTAGAAAAAATTTGAATAATTTTAAGAGATTAGAAGGTTTAGAAATTCTGAACAGATTAAGAAAAAAGAATTTTCTTAAGATTCTTGGGCAAATTTTTAATGATTTTTATTTTGAAAAATAAACTTTAAAAAAAATTGAAAAAGATTTCAAAACATTTCAAACGATATCCTAAAACTTCGTAAAATAGTGTAGAATATTTTAAAGCAAAATGTGCAAATTGTAGCAAATTTAATTTAGCAAATTTGGTAAGATTAAACAATAAAAAAAATCGAGTAAATTGAAAAAATATTTGTAAGATTTGAAGAGATTCAAAAAGAATTAAAAATTTTGAAAGATTTTACAAAATGTAGATTTTTGAACATTTCAAACAAAAACTTTATAAGTTTAAAAATAATTTTGAAAGGTTTCAAGAGAATAAACAAATTTTCTTAAACTTTCTGGGAAAATTTGTAAGATTTTAAGGCAATTTTTTTACATTTTTAATGATGTTTCACGAGCTTAAGAAAAATTTGAGTCATTCAAAAATATTTCAAGGAATTCAAAAGGTTTTGAATAGATTGAAAATATTTAAAAACTTGGAAACATTTCCGAAAATTTATCAAATAGTTTTTGATTTCTTCCAAACTTTTTAAAGTCCTAAATATATTTTAAAAAGACTCGAATTTTCCCAAATATTTTGAAAAATTCTGTAAAATAAAAAAAAATTCTTTAAAATCTTCTAGATTCTTTTTCGACACATCAGAAATATTCAAAAATCTTTTTTAATTTTCTCCAGTCTTATAAAAATTATATTCATATAAATTTAAGAACAAACTGATAATACTCCTTTTCTTGTCAGTAATTTAAATATTTGTATGACGTAAAAAAATTATTTGAAAAGCATTCAGTGTTACATAAAAATATTGTTTTATTTATTTCTAGACAATACTTCATCTCAAAAAAACTTTTTTTTTATTCAAAAAAATTCTATTCTATTGTATTCAATTAGTGCAGACATTTCCTAATTTAGTTGTGGAAAGCAACTAATTGCTTGATGCAAATCAATAAATTTACTCAGTAATGTATATTATAATTTTGAAATTTTATAAAAATAGAAAACGTGAAAAATAGTAAAATTCATTAAAATAAAGCGATGTTGTTGCATTCCTAACTCTATTGAAACAATAAGAAGGTCATAATATGAGATTGTAAACGTGACGTCTGCCTCAATTTTAAAGCGCTAGCTTCTAATTGTTTGAACAAAGTTTAAACAAAGTTCATTCAACGTCTTCATGCGCTACTTTTTAACAGATTTCTGTTTTTGATTTTCAAAATTTTTTGGGTCATACATTTTCCTTATTTTCCATAGAAAATTGCAATTAGCAAATTTAATAAAAATTATTTGTAAAAGATAGTTTTAGGTCACTTTATAGAAAAATTGGTGAAATTTAAATAATTACTAGTGAAATTTTACAGATTCGATTAGCGAAAAGTGAGCCTTGAGATATTAGTATAAAATTTGTATATCTGAAACTCATAACGTCACGTAGCTAACTCAAATATAAGAAAATTTTTGTCTCGAGGTTACAGTTGGTTGTTTCAAAAACAAAATTTATTTTTGATTTTTCAGTATTTTTCTAAATGAACTGCATATTTCTTTCCCTGTAGTTAAAACTCTCTATCTCATATTTTTGGTCCTTACATTTTTGTGTTTTATTTATATTTTATTATATTTAATTACATTTGCAAGTATTTTCACAAATCAAAATTTATTGACATAAGTGGTTCAAGAAAGATAAAACTGTATGATTATGTGTTTAAAAATTGTTCTGTCTACTATTACGAAATTTTCAGTCCGAAATTTCTGCAAAAATAGCCAAAGTATATGTATTTATTTAGGGCTATAACTACAGGGTGTCTACCCTACCTGGAAAACCTGGAAAAACCTGGAAATGTCAGGGATTTTTTTTTAAAGTCAGGGAATTTTTTCGAGAGGATGCTTAATTTTTTTTTAATTGCAATATTAAATTTAATAACAATGATTCTTTATTTGTAAAAGTAGCTTTATATTACTGCATCGAACTATTTTATTGAAAAATCGTTTTTTTTGTTTGAAATCAATTTTTTAAACTGAAAATTTAACTATTCTGTTTTTGGGTGAAAATTGGTCGCTTTTAGTTGAAAATTCGTGCAGTTTGTTGCAAATTCGTTATTTTCTGGTTGAAATATCAACTACTACATTTTTCGTTCCGAATCCATCTTTTCTGAATGAAGATTTAATTACTTGGCTGAGAGTTACTCTTTTGTTAAAAATTAATTTTTTGTTGTTAAAGATTCATCATTTTAATTGAAAGTTCATCTCCTTGGTTGGAAAATTAACTATTTTGTTAAAAATTCGTTTTTTATTTGCCTGAAAATTATTTTTTTTTTACTGAAAATGTAACTATTCAATATTTGGTTGAAAAATTATCTTTTTTAGTTGCAACTGTTGACTTTTTTGGTAGAAATTAATCTTCTGGATTGAAAATTAATCTTTTTGTTTGAAATTTAATGATTCTAGTTAAAGACTCATCATTTTAGTTGAAAATGCATGTTTTTAGTTTCAAATTCAACTATTCCAGTTGAAAATTCATCACATTGTTTGAAAATTTTTTTTTTCTACCGTGAAATGCAACTATTCCAATTAAAAATTATATCCTTTCAGTTGAAAATTCATCTCTTTGTTTAAACGTTAATTTTTAAATGAAAATTTAAATATTCAATTCTTGGTTGAAAATTTATCTTTTCAATTAAAAATTCATGTATTTTGTTGAAAATTCGTGTTCTTTAGTAAAAATTAATCTTCTTGGTTGAAAATTCATCTTTTTGGTCGAAAAATTAACTATTCCAGTTAAAGTATGATCATTTCAGTTGAAAATTCATGTATTTTTTTGAAAAATCGTCTTTGTGGTAGAAAATTCATCTTCTTGGTTGAAAAATTATGTATTCCAGCTAAATATTCATAATTTTAGTTGAAAATAAAACTGCTTGGTTGGAAGTTAAATTAAATTTGTTTTAAAAATAAATCTGTTTTTTTTTTTTGGAAAATTAATTTGTTTGACTGAAAATTTAACTGTTCCATTTTTCGTTGAAAACTTATATTTTTTAGTTCAAAATTCAGTTTTTTGTTTGAAAATTGATCTTTTTGGTTGACAATTCAACTATTTGGTTAAAAAATCATCTATCTTTTTGAAAATCCAAATTTTTACTTGAAAAGTTACGAATTTTAATCGGTTTAAATTGAATTTCGTATAGTGCCCACATTAATTTTACCAAAATATGCACTGAATTTTAAGTATAAGTAGATAAAATAAAAATTTGTTTGAATTATTATTCAAATTCATGGACTTTAAGAGACAAATTCAAAAAATGATTAATTATGTTTTTAGTATTATTTAATTAACTGATCGTGCTAACATATTTAAGAATATCTTGTAATATTAATTGAATTCCTAGAAACTGAAAAAAAAAATTATTTATAATAAATTCGCGAAACTTTATACATATTCCGAGTCGATTTTTTTAATATATAAGACATATTTGAATGGCTCCATGCTATGAAAAATTATACCTGTAAAAAATTTGAGATACCTGGAAAAAACTTGGAATTGTCAGGGAATTTTTCTCCAGGATTTGAGTAGACACCCTGAAATATTAATTTAAAGAATTTTATAGCAATAGAAAACGTGAAAAATAGATAATTTTAATCATTGTGAAAGCGATTGTGTAACATCGTCAGCTTTATTGAAACAATAAGAAGAAAATATATTGAAACCTAAAATACATTACGTCAGCTCAACCAAAATAATCTACTTACAAGTTATATTGCTTGAAAATGAAATTATTACAATTTCGTAACCCACTTAATATATTTCCTGTCAAAGAAATTGTTCTCTAATTTAAATTAATTTTTGATTGAATGTAGCAAAATACTTTTTTCAAATAAAAAAAGATTTACGTTGGAACAAAAATCTTTATTATGAATATAAGAATGCAAAAATTAGTTTATATCAAATAGACTTTACTTTGACCTCACAGCAATGCACAAAATGTTAGAATAAAAAAAAGATATTTTTAACGATTTTTAGCTTTAAAAAATATGTCGTACAATGTGGCATGATGAAGGTAAATTATTCACCTATTCATCATGATTTCTCAGATTTTGTACACACAGATTTGTATATAAAGAGCAGGTAGCCAAAGACTGAACGTTAGTGGGTAATTTCAAGTTAAAGGAAACTGTAAATTCTGGAAAACATGGTAAGATTACGAATTCTGATTTTTCTTTTCCTCTTTTGTATTTTGTACAAGTGTGAATCAAGACAAGTTGAAAAAAAGACTAGTGCGAAACAAGAGAACTGCAAGGTGTGCCAAACTGTTCAATGTAAAAATGCTGGTACGCATAATTATTCTTAAATCTAATTTTTTTTTAAATAATTAAACTTTTTAGATCGTTGCCAGAAAGACGAAGATTTTTTACTTAACAATTGCAATATTACGGAATGTGTCTATCTAAATGAAAAAGATCCAGTTTTTCAATTTTATTTTAGACATAAGCGTGTGGAAAAATTTTAAATTCCCGATTTAGGTTTTTTATTCAGAAGTGAAAGTTTATGGATAAATCGGGATCAAACCATTTTTAAATAGTGCGGAAAATATTGGGACTATTTGAACCCTTTTCAATTGGAGGTAGAAATATTCTTCTTTTCAACCCAATACTCTCGGTATAAGAATTAGTAAAAATTTTACTAATTGTGGTGTATTCTATAAATTAAAATATTGGCTAATTCTTTAGTGATTTGGGTTACTATATTAATGAACTTTTCTGGAACCCAAAAATCAGAGACTATATTCACTCTATAAAATTCCGAGAAAAGATAATTTTCCGGCAAAGTTGTACTGACGGTGTACAGAGGGGTTGGTTTTTTAACTTTGAGGGTTGGAGACCAAAAATCGGTCTTGGTATTTTTGAGGAGCCCAAAAATCAGGGACTTTATTAACACTGTGAAATTCAGAAAAATATTTTTTTTGACAAATTCATATCTGCTTGGTATCAAGGGGTTGTTTTTGAAAGTTCAGGGTTGGAGCCCAAAAGTGGGTGTTGAAATTTTTAAAGAGCCCAAAAATCAGAGACTCTATTGACACTGTAAAATTCTCAAAAAGATTATTTTTTGACAATGTCACATCTGCGTCGTATCAAGGGGTTGTTTTTTAACATTAAGGGTTGGAGCACAAAAAAATCGGTGTTGGTATTTTTAGAGAGCCCAAAAATCAGAGACTCTATTAACACTGTGAAATTCTAAAAAATATATTTTTTTGACAAAGTCATATCTGCCTGGTATCAAGGGGTTGTTTTTGAAAGTTCAGGGTTGAAGCCCAAAAGTCGGTGTTGAAATTTTTAAAGAGCCCAAAAATCAGAGACTCTATTGACACTGTAAAATTGTCAAAAAGATTATTTTTTGACAAAGTCATATCTGCCTGGTATCAAGGGGTTGTTTTTTGACGTTAAGGGTTGCAGACCAAAAATCAGTGTTAATATTTTCGAATAGCCTAAAAATCAGAGACTCTGTTGACACTGTAGAATTCTTAAAAAGATTATTTTTTGATAAAGTAATATCTGCCTGGTATGAAGGGGTTGTTTTTTAACGTGAAGGGTTGGTGCCCACAAATCAGAGTTGGTATTTTTAAAGAGCCCAAAAATCAGAGACTCTAATGACAATGTAAACTTCTGAAAAAGATTTTTTGTTTGACAAAGTCATATCTGCTATGACTTTGTCAAAAAATAATGTTTTTTAGAATTTTACAATATAAATAGAGTCTCCGATTTGTGGTCTCCTCAAAAACACCAAAACCGATTTTGAGGTCCAACCCTCAACGTTAAAAGACAACCCCATGATACAAGGCAGATATGACTTTCTCAAAAAATAATCTCTCTAAGAATTTTACTGTATCAACAAGGTCTCTGATTTTTGGGTTCTTTAAAAATACTAACGCCGATTATTGAGTTTCAACCCTTAAGAAAAAACAACCCCATGGTACAACACAGATAAGATTTTGTCAAAGGATAATCTTTTTGAGAATTTTACAGTATCAACAGAGTCTCTTATTTTTGGGCTCTTCAAAAATAGCAACACTGATGTTCGGGCTCCAACCCTTAACGTTAAAAATCAACCCCTTGATGCCACGCAGATAAGACTTTCACAAAAAATAATCTTTTTGAGAATTTTACAGTTTGAATGGAGTCTCTAATTTTTGGGCTCTTCAAAAATACCAACTCCGATTTTTAAGCTCCAACCCTGAACGTTCAAAAACAACCCCTAGGTACCAAGCAGATATGACTTTGTCTTTAAAAAAATCTTTTATAGAAATTTGCAGTTTCAACAGAGTCTCTGATTTTTGGGCTCTTTAAAAATATCAACTCCGTTTTTGGGCTCGAATCCTGAACGTTAAAAAACTACCCCTTTATACTAAGCAGATATGACTGTCAAAAAATAATCTTTTTGCAGAATTTTACAATATCAACAGAGTCTCTGACTTTTGGGTTCCTCAAAAACATCAACTCTGATTTTTGGGCTCCAACCCTTCACGTTAAAAAACAACCCCTTGATACCACGCAGATAAGACTTTCTCAAAAAATAATCTCTTTTGAAATTTGACTGTATCAACAGAGTCTCTGATTTTTGAGCTCTTCAAAAATACCAACACCGATTTTGGGCTCCAACCCTTAACGTTAAAGAACAACCCCTTTATACCAGGCAGATACGAATTTGTAAAAAATTAATTTTTGTGGAGAATTTTACAGCATCAACAGAGTCTCTGATTTTTGGGCTTTTTAAAAATATCAATTTTTATTCTTGGGCTCCAACCCTGAAGGTTAAAAAACAACCCCTTGGTACCACGCAGATAAAACTTTGTCAAAAAATAATTTCTTTGAGAATTTTATAGTGTCAATAGAGTCTCTGATTTTTGGGCTCTTCAAAAACACCAACTTTGATTTTTGGGCTCCAACCCTTCACGTTAAAAAACAACCCCTTGATACCACAGCAGATAAGACTTTCTCAAAAAATAATCTCTTTTGAAATTTTACTGTATCAACAGAGTCTCTGATTTTTGGGCTCTTTAAAAATACTAACTTCGATTTTTAGGTTTCAACCCTTAACATTAAAAAACAACCCTATGGTACAACGCAAATAAGATTTTGTCAAAACGTAATCTTTTTGAGAATTTTAAATTTTCAATGCAGTCTCTGATTTTTGGGCTTCTCAAAAATACCAACACCGATTTTTGGGCTCCAACACTTAACGTTAAAGAACAACCCCTTTATACCAGGCAAATACGAATTTGTAAAAAATTAATTTTTGTGGAGAATTTTACAGTATCAACAGAGTCTCTGATTTTTGAGCTCTTTAAAAATATCAATTTCGACTCTTGGGCTCCAACCCTGAAAGTTAAAAAACAACCCCTTTATACCACGCAGATAAGACTTTGTCAAAAAATAATCTTTTTGAGGATTTTACAGTTTGAATGGAGTCTCTGATTTTTGGGCTCTTTGAAAATACCAACTCCGATTTTTGGGCTCCAACCCTTAAAGTTAAAAAACAACCCCTTCATACCACGCAGATAAGACTTTGTCAAAAAATAATTTCTTTGAGAATTTCACAGTGTCAATAGAGTCTCTGATTTTTGGGCTCCTCAAAAATACCAACACCGATTTTTGAGGCCCAACCCTTAACGTTAAAAAACAACCCCATAATACAAGGCAGATATGACTTTGTCAAAAAAAAAATGTTTTTGAGAATTTTACAGTATCAACAGAGTCTTTGATTTTTGGGCTCTTTAAAAATGCCATTCTCGATTTTTGGGCTCCAACCTTTCATGTTAAAAAACAACCCCTTGATACCACGCAGATAAAATTTTGTCAAAAAATAATCTCTTGGAGAATTTTACTGTATCAACAGAGTCTCTGATTTTCGGGCTCTTTAAAAATACTAACCCTTATTTTTGGGCTTTAACCCTTAACATTAAAAAACAACCCCATGGTAAAACGCAGATAAGATTTTGTCAAAACATAATCTTTTTGAGAATTTTACATTTTCAATGGAGTCTCTGATTTTTGGACTTCTCAAAAATACCAACACCGATTTTTGGGCTCGAACCCTGAACGTTAAAAAACAACCCCTTTATACCAGGTAAATTTTACCTTGTCAAAAAATAATCTGTTTTAGAATTTTATAGTGTAAATAGAGACTCGGGTGGTTGGGCTCTTTAAAAATATCAACTTCGATTTTTGGGCTCCAACCCTTAAAGTTAAAAAACAACCCCATAATACAAGGCAGATATGACTTTGTCAAAAAATAACCTTTTTGAGAATTTTACAGTATCAACAGAGTTTTTGATTTTTGGGCTCCTCAAAAACATCAACTTTGATTTTTGGGCTTCAACCCTTCATGTTAAAAAACAACCCCTTAATACCACGCAGAAAAGACTTTCTCAAAAAATAATCTCTTTGAGAATTTTACTGTATCAACAGACTCTGATTTTCGGGCTCTTTAAAAATTCCAACGCCGATTTTCGGGCTTCAACCCTTAACATTAAAAAAGAACCACATGGTACAAACATAAGATTTTGTCAAAAAATAATCTTTTTGAGAATTTCACATTTTCAATGGAGTCCCTGATTTTTGGGCTTCTCAAAAATACCAACACCGATTTTGGGGCTCCAACCCTTAACGTTAAAGAACAACCCCTTTATACCAGACAGATATGACTTTGTCAAAAATTAATTTTTGTGGAGAATTTTACAGTATCAACAGAGTCCCTGACTTTTGGGCTCTTTAAAAATATCAATTTTCATTCTTGGGCTCCAACCCTGAAGGTTAAAAACAACCCCTTGATACCACGTAGATGTGACTTGGTCAAAAAATAATCTTTTGCAGAATTTTATAGTATAAACAGAGTCTCTGATTTTTGGGCTCTTTAAAAATACCAACACTGATGTTCGGGCTCCAACCCTTCACGTTAAAAGCAACCCCTTGATACCACGCAGATAAGACTTTGACAAAAAATAATTTTTTTGAGAATTTTACAGTGTTAATAGAGTCTCTGATTTTTTGGCTCCTTAAAAATACCAACTTTGATTTTTGAGCTATAAACTTTAACGCCAAAATCCAACCCCTCTGTACACCGTCAGTACAACTTTACCGGAAAATGATCTTTTCTCGGAATTTTATAGGATGAATAGAGTCTCTGATTTTTGGGCTCCTTGAAAATTCAAATTCGAATTTATAGATAGGTGTTTGATTTTTCAAATGTAGGGGTGGTTTTTGCAAAGAAAATTGCAAGCATTCGAAAGCCCAAGAAAAGCCCAATACTACTTTCTATTTTGTTTTTTCCAGTTTTGAGTTTTTACTGAGGGGGTGGTTTTTTGTACGCAGGGGTGGTTTTTGAAAAAAATGTTTGGTGCATTCGTGAGCCCAAAATAATCCCAAAATTCTGATGCACTTTGTTTTTTGCAAATTTTATTTTTGCAAGGAGGTGGTTTTTTTGCACATAGAGAGGGGGGGGG
>CAKNYM010049339.1:0-30172 GCA_932195095.1 Andricus curvator
TCAGAACGCTCGCCATTGCTGATTTTTACTCCTTCAGAAAGATTACTGAGATAAGATTCAATCCATATATCGATTCAAAAAAATTGTATCACAAAACGGAACGACGCTAGAGCTTAGATTCTATATTATTACCACTTAGACTTAATATATTTATAGCATACCATGGAAGCTGATGTACGATAACAATCCTATAATTGGTGTATACTGTTGGATTGACGAAAAAGTTTAAAAAATAAAAACATTGCTACTCGTTGAATGAGTAAGTTGGTACTACTGAGCATATTTGTAGAATATTCTTACTAATTCATTAAGTAACATAAATATTACTATTTCATTTAGTAGTAAGTGACAAAATTACTAATTTAGCAGTCAGACATAATTTTACTAATTGCATTAGTAACATTTCTAGTAATTCTGATTTCGAGAGGTCGAGATCCAATAAAATTTGAACAAAATATATAACTGGATTCGGCGCAAAATGAATGTAAATATGCCGTTTACGTAAATACAGTATAATTGAAACTGAAGTCAAGTTACCTAATTTTATGCTTAAAGAAGATTATTATCAGTTTTTCTTTGCAGTTTTGTATTCTTCTCAAACCACATTATTATCCAAAACCATTTGGGTAATTACAGAGATATTTTCAATATTCTAGAATTGTGCTTGCCCTTGTGAACAATTAATAATACAAACATAGATACAATATTATATAAATAGAGCGCCTTAGTACAGTTTCTTATATATAAAATTATTATTATAATTCTTATATAAAATTACCGAAATACTGAGTAAGTCAAGAAGTTAAAAGTATTGAAATGAAGAAAGAATGCGACAAACTTGAGCCTAGAGTAGTGTCTCCGTTTGTAAAGTATATTTTTTCAACGAAATTAACCCAAACAGCGCGCATGTATTCAGATTTGACAAAAAGAGATTTTTTCTTACAATTGTATTCGCTCAGCTGAACGAATGTTTGCTGGTCCAAATGAATTATGAAACATATCATTCACAATCAGAGCATCGTCTTGGTGTATTGGTACAGTCAAGTTGGCAATATTGCCATTTATGTATATTTTAACTCTTCCATAGTTATAATTCTGATCAGGTCTACGATCCATGAGCGGGATCAAACGTCCAACTTTTACTAGTCCGATGACGAAATTATCCAGTACTCCTACTTTATGAGGGCCTGATTGTAAATAATAAGGTTTGAGTAACTCAGTTTCGTAATGGTCAACATAAAATCGAATAATAGCGGAACGCGGCACATAAGGAGGAGAGCCTGGACTATGTAGCACAGTTAATTCTGTAAAAAGAAAATGTGAATAGTAAATTGATTTTCGTAAGATTTATTTATTTCATGTTTATGAATAGTGTTTATTGAACTAACAATAAATCACAGTACTTATTGAACTAACAATGAATCATAGTTCTTATTGAACTAACAATAAATCATAGTTTTTATTGAACTAACAATAAATCATAGTTTTTATTAACAAACAAAAAATATGACTGTTATATTTGAGAAAAACAATAAATAAAAATCAGTCCGGGAAGAGGCCGGAAAGCGACCTCAAGTAAGTGCCATAAAGGGTGGCCCTTATTTGTCAAAACAATTTCCAAAACTTTGGAATTTGGTGACCCCATCGTTTTATCATGAGAAAAGGCATATTTTTGTTAATCTAAGATTTGAACGCGATTATAAGTTACAAATAATTCCGCGTTTCAGTGGCTTGCTTAGAATTCGTTAAAGAATAAGAAACAATCATAAATTTTGAATTCGAAAGATTTCAAGGTACTTTATTGTAATCTGTTAACTTACTTTTGAATGTTTGAATAATTTGAATTTGTTCAAACATTTGATTTTTTCCAGTGAGTCGCGAAATGAATATATTTTCTAGACGTTATCAGTTTTTAATTAATAATAGTGAAATAGTTTGTTTAAATATTTTCACATTTATTTAAATAATACCTATTTGTTCAAGTATATAATTTACCTCAGAAGAGTAGGAAAAACAATTTATTTCACCAAATTTTTGACAGATTTTAATATTTTAACTAATAATCTTGTTTCCTAAGATTACTCATTAATGTCTAGGCAAAATATTGTTTCGACAGGTTTATTTTTTTTTCGACCGAATGAAATATTCTCATGTACTACTCTATTTTCTAAGAATTCTCTTGAATAAATATAGATAATATTTCTTATATAATTATCAAATTACCTGGATTCTCTCTTATGAGTGTTTATAAAATTTAAAACGTGTCAGTAAGCCCAGACCGAGATAACCTTGAATACCCATAATAAAATGTATTTAAAATATGACCATAGTATTGCAAGAGATTTCCGCCCGAGGATTTTTTGTTCTCTTGGTAGTATATATGTGTTATCAAACAAATGACGTCATACATACATGCGCATATGTTGAAAGATTAAACAAAGATTCCAAGGCTCAAATTGAAACTTTATTCTCTTATATTATCAAACAATTTCTCTTGTATTGGTCATTTGTCTTGTACAGAAGAATTCAAATGATTAATATAGCAATATAATTTGTATTTTGAACTGCTTCATTCATTATGGGCCACGAAAAAACCGGTTTCAAATTGAAGATATTGTAAAATTAATTTTCAAAAATTCATTGTCGTCATGTTTGAGACAATCTGCTTCCTGAGAAAATAATTCAATAAAATCACGCAACTTTTTTAATTTTGTGAGAATCGACAAGATTGACTAAAAATGAAACTTTCAAATAAATAATTTTTACATATTTACAATTTTGTTATGAAAAATAATCTTTTTGTGTCCATAATAGATTAAGTTCTCCAGTTCTAAACTCGGTTAAACAAGTAATACAGTTATTTCTTTTTCCAGAAAATAATACTTATATAGATTATATATTACGTAGAATGTTGCGTTCAATACATATTACATCAGATTAAAATCAATAGGTGAAAGATATCATATTTACCCATAGGATTAGGAAAAACCGCTAAGATGAAATATAGAATACCAGATACGATCTTCATTTTTTCCAATTAAAGGAAGCCCACTTGTGCAGAATATCGATAAGGGAGAAACTAAGGATTATTCTTCAATATATACCTGCCGCTATTTCATTTGTTCTTCGTAATTATTTGTGTTTCAGATTTATGACCTTGTTATGTTCAATTTAGCGGGAATCAAGTTACTTATTACGCTTGAGGAAAGATCAATTAATGTTGAAACATGATAACATTTTATCTTTCGCAAAAAGAAATAGATACATGTATGAGGAATAAGTGAAAGGAAATTAAAAAGCAAAAAAATGATGCATTACAAATTAAATATGAGATACTTTATTTATTGGAAAAATATAGGATTAGGTTTCACAAACGGCCAGGTTTTAGAAACTAATTTGAATTTAAAAATATTTATCGCTAATGAGAAAAGAATTTTGTAGGAAAAATATTTAAAATTTACGTGGTGATATAAAATCAAATAATGTTGATGTTTATAAAATGGAATGTTGAAAAATCTATCTAACATTGCTAAATTAATGATTGAGGTTTTGTTGGACATTTTTTGTTTGTTAATTTTTTCACAGAAAATTTACTCATTCTATTTTTAGATGAAAATTCAACAATATGGTTCAAAAGTTATGTATTTTATTGTAAGTTCGTCTCTTTTTTGTTAGAACATTAATTTTCTTGATAAGAAGTTTAATTACTTGGTTGAAAAGTTAACTTCTTTGTTAAAAGTTCATTTCATTACTCAAAGATCCATCTCTCTAAATGAAAATTCAACTTTTTATAATATATTTCTTTTTAATTAATTTTTTAAACTGGAAACTAAATTATTCTATTTTGGGTTGAAATTTGATTGCTTTTATTTGAGAATTCAACAGTTTGGTTGAAAATTCATTACTATTATTGATTAAAAATTTAACTACTTTATTATAAATTGAACTTCTTTGTCAACAATTAATTTTTTTATTTAAATATCCATCTCTCTAGTTGAAAATTGACCTCTTTTCTTGAAAATTAGTTTTTTTTTAAATTAATTTTTTTAACTGTAAATTATATTATTCTGTTTTTGTTGAGAATTTATCGTTCCTATTTGAAACTTCAACAATTCGGTTGAAAATTTTTGTATTTTATTGTGCGTTCGTTTTTTTGGGTATAAAATTAATCTTCTTGATTGAAAATTCAATTAATTGGTTAAAGATTTAACTTCTTTGTTACAAATTCATTTTATTATTTAAAAATCCATCTCTCTGATGGAAAATTCAACTATTTTGTTAAAAATTCGTTTTTTTCAAGTGAATTGCTTTCATTAAAAATTTGATTGTTCTATTTTTTGTTAAAAAATCAACAATTTAGTTGAAAATTTTTGAATTTTATTTAAGTTTGCATCTGTTGGTAGAGGAATAATTTTCTTCATTGAAAATTCAATTACTTGGTGACATTTAGACAAAAACTATTTAAAACATTCTTTTGTTTATATGAGATTGTTTTAGTGGGTCAGTGTATCACGTAAGCAACTTGGAAAAGTTGAGTCCGGAAGAGAGCGCCTCTAGGTACAGAAGGCCTGAATTGGACTACAGTTCCAACACTCTCCCTCAATTTGAGTATGGTGGACCTTCAGCTGGAACAAGACCGAGTTCTCTGGAACAGAAAATATGTTTAGAGGTCACCAAAGATTTTTTGAGAATGTTGGCGATCATTTTCTCACTTGGAAAATAAGACAACTTCAAGGGTTGAGTTCCCAAGGCATCTCGAATAAAGTGAATGCTTTGGAGAGTTCCGACTTAATCTGTCTCTCTCTCTCTCTTCGTCATTGGAGATGATGAGCATGTCGTCTACATAGACTAGAACATAGCTTTTTACGTTCTTGTCGACATAAACACATGGATCAGCGTTGGTTGGGATGAGTCCGACCTTGAGCAGTTTTTTTTTAGTAGAGTTCGTGAAGGTTTTGGAGCATATTTTTTGCTCTTTCGAAGAGTTTTGCGTCCTTTTCTTCTTCGATTATCCTTTTTAGCATTTCTTCTAGGAGTTCTGGTTTCTGCATGAAGATTTCGGTGTTGACTTTTCCGTTAAGGTAGATTGTTGTGACGTCAAGTTCCGATATTGTCATTGCCGTCCTCACAGCTAAGGCCATCAAGAGCCTGAGAGAGCCGAGCCGAGCGAACAGTGCAAAGGTGCAATGGAAATCGATACCAGAGTGTTGAGTGAAGCCTTGATCTACAACGCGAGCTTTTCTTTGCTCCAGGTGCCCCTCAGCCGTATATTTGTTTCGTAGAACAGTTCTGAATCCAATGATTCTTCCAATGAAAGGTTTGTCGACGATTTCCCAGGTATCGTTCGCGACTAAACTTTTGATTTCGGAGTAGATAGCCTTCCTCCATTCGTGGCTGTCCGGTCCAGCTACGGCTTGAGAATATGGGATCTCAGATGCGCTCATAGCTAACTTTTCATCATGCAATTCCAAATCTTCATATTCCTCTCGCTGGTGCTCGTTGTCTTCATCTTCTTCGAACGGGTGATTTTCATCGATTGGAATGTCCTCGTTTTGTTGAGCTTCTCCGTCGACTGCGATGTTGTTGTATATTATTTGATACTACTTCCTGGGCCTGCCAGGACTTCCGGTCTTCATCTTCAGAGGTCGTCCAGGGCCGCGCCTGGATTTGTTCTCTACTTCTGGGCGTTCGTTCTCAATAATTTGCTCGTTCATCGGAGAGGGTTCCTGTTCGAGTTCCTGGATGGGTTCTCAAATTGTTAATTGAGTTGGTTCTTCGTGATTTCGCGGATCGTGAGCAAAATCAATTTCTCGAGTACTAGGTACATCGTTGCATTCCTCATACAATTTGAAGCTACTATTCACCGTGTCTTTGCTAACGATGTCCACTTATATCTCGTTGTTTTAAAATTCATCGTAGAACTTCACTCCTCTGGAAACTCGGATCTTTCTTTCTGAGGGAATCCACACGCGGTGCGCTTTCGAGGTGTCGGAGTAATCGACGAAAATGCCCTGGAGGGTTTTGGATTCGAACTTATCTTTTTGTTCGGAGTTTTATCAAGGATTTCGACCTTGCATCGAAATTTTCTCAAGTATCCAACGTTGGGACGTTTTCCTGTCCATCTTTCATAAGGGGTTCCTTTATCCAGACTCTTCGTGATGCACATATTCCTGATGTCGTTTGCGTTAGAGATCGCCTCAGCCCAGAATAATGGTGGAAGCCCTGACTAGATCACCATGTATCAAGCAGATTCTACGAGTGTGCGATTGTTACGCTCGACAATGCCGTTTTGTTGAGGCGTATATACTGTTGTGAACCGTCGTTTAATCCCAGATTTCTTTAAGATCTCGTACATTGCTGCGTTCTTGAATCCCTAGCCGTTGTCCGACTGGATGGCCTTCAGTTTGTGGCCAGTCTGACTTTCTGCATGATTCTTAAACTTGACAAACTTAGATGTGGCTTCAGATTTGTGACGAAGCAAATAAACTTCACACCAACGGGAATTGTCATCCGTGATAGTCATGAAGTAACGAGCCCCACCGTTCGATTCTGTTCGCATCGGGCCGCATAAATGGGTGTAAACAATATCTAAGATCGTAAGTAAGCGTTCGATGCGTTTCGGGAACCGGGTGCTGGTGAGTTTTCCGGCAACGCATGATTTGCACGAGCCTAGATCAGTATCTTCCTTGCAGCCCAGATCTACGACGCGACTTGTAATTTTTTTAACCTACTCAACATGTCTTTTGAGTTCAAGTGACCCAAACGTTCGCGCCATATTGTGGCCTTGGATAAATTTCTGCTTGAAACTGTGTAAGCCATCTCAGATACGCTATGTAAATAAAAGAAATCACCCTCACAGTCAGCAACAATCTTGATGTTTCCTTCAAAGTCTTGGATAAAAGCACGACCTTCTGGAAATAAAATTTCACATTTCCTGCCAACAAGTTTAGCGACAGACATAAGATTGATTCTTAAGTGAGGGACATAAAAGGTGTTTTCGAGCTTGATAAACTTACTTTTGTTACCATCCGATGTCCTTATTTTGACGTCACCTTTGGCCTTTACCTGAGTGACAGCGTTACTGGCCAATTTTAGTCCACTCTGAACTTCCCGAGAATCAGTGAACGTTGCTTTCTCGTTGCAGAGGTGATAAGTGTACTCGCTGTCCAAACACCATTTTTCATTGTCCTAGCTGTTTTCTACAATTTTCGCTGATTCTTTGATTTCCGTGCTGTTTAATGAGTAGGCTTCTTTTGAAAATTTGGCATTCTGTTTAGAAGATTGTTTTTTTTTCTTGAAACAGTTTGCCTCGTTATGGCCTTGTTTTCTACAAAACCCGCACTTCTACTCCACTCGTGAACCGCCTGGATTCTGTTTCCTCTTGTCTTCCTGTCCGCTGCCTTACCTTGCGTTGTATTCGTCGAGAATTTTTACCTTCAGATCATCTGCGTCAGGTAACATATCTCGCGTCTACATGGCACAACGGAAATTCTCAAAACTTCTTGATAAGGTATCAATAATCATGTTCAAAAATAGCTTGTCATTCATTCCAACATTCATGTCTTCTAATTTGCCTACGGCATCGAAAAATTTGGACAAATGCTCCCTCACGTCCTCGCCTTCCTGCAATTTTCGCTGGGTAATTTGTTTTAGTAATGAAGCCATGCGTCGAGGACCGTTTGACATATAAACGTTCTCTAATTTATCCCATACTTCTTGAGAGATTACGCAACCTCGGATTTGCTTCAGTTCAGAAGGGTTAATTGATAAAATTAGATCAGACTTAGTTTTGCGATCCTGGCTAATTCATGCGTCATGTGCTGCCCTGGAAGCTACGTCTGCTACGATTATTTCAGGTTTTTCTTTTTGGCCGCAAACATAGACCCAAGTATTGTGTGTGCCATAATGGATAAAAAAAAATTTTGCTTGCGTCACTAGAAGCCACTAAATTTTTGGTTAGGAATCTTTCGTGCGCGTTCGCATTAATTTAATTTCACCACTGAAATAAGAAAATTTGAAATATTTCTCACTCTTGTTTAAGCGTTTGTTTTGTGTCAGTTTTCTTACTTGGACTTCATTCGAAATTCAGAGTTTGATTTGCACTTCACATTCGAATACGTCACGCGCGACCACACCCTTGCAGTTTTTGGTTTTATTTTTGAGGTTTTACGAATCTGGGCCCATAACCTGATAGAGCTCATAGGTTTCCGTGGGAACAACAAAACGAAACACTGTAGGTGTAATCGTAAATATAGCCTTTATATTAATTGTAAAAGGAATATTAACTCGGAACGATATTGAGCGTCGTGAAATTTAGACAGAAACTATTTAAAATATTCTTTTGTTTATATGAGATTGTTTTAGTGGGTCAGTGTGTCACGTAAGCCACTTGGAAAAGTTGAGTCCGGAAGGTAGCGCCTCTAGGTACAGAAGGCCCAAATTGGACTACAGTTCCAACATCTTTGTTGAAAATTCGTAATTTAATTATTCTATTTTCGGTTGAAATCAAGATACAATGTCCTCATTTCAACTGGAAATCTTGGAATCACTAATTATATTTATAAAACATCACATTATGTACAAATTCAAGATTGTTTAGAATTGAAATTTTAACAGTCTTGAGATCAAAAATTGACATAGGCACGCGCTTCAAGCGCGCGCATGAAGTTCTAGTTTGATTTTTAAAATCTTTACCGCTAATGAGAAAATAATTTCATATGGAAAATATATAAATTCACGTAGTGATATAAAGTCAAATAATTTTTATTTTTCTAAATTGAAAAGTTGAAAAATCTACATAACATTGGTAATTAATAATTGAGGTAGAATAATTTACAAAACTTCTAAAATGGATAATTAACATTTTTCCAGGAATAATAAAAGGCAAGCTTAACTCTCTATCAATAAAGACTAAAGCAAATCTATCCTAACTCTTTTTTTAAAATGTAAAATTTAAAAAAAAATTTTCACATTCTTCGTGAAATGTATTTCTTCGTACACTCTACTGGATATTCTATAAGGAAAAAATAATAGTCAAAATTTGACTATTATTATTATAGAAAAATGTATTTATTATCTCATTTTTCTTAATCATTATAGTTTTTAAAGTGCTGAAATTAAAAAATTTTTCATCCTTGAGAGTTCAATTTGAAAATCGTTCGTCCTTAAGTTTCTTAGTCTTACTTCGTTCATTTTGAAATGGGAACATATTATTTCTAATTTTTACATAATTTCAAATTAAAATCGTTTGAAATTGAACCATTATGACTTCGTAATCAGATAATTCAAATTTTAGACTTCTCAAACTAAAAAATTCCAATTAATTAATTTGAATGTGAATTCCTCAAACTTAAAAAACTTGCAATCCAACATTTAAAAAATATAACTAAGTAAAATTTAACAATATTTTGCTATGGAATATTCCATGAATGAACAATTCAGCCTTAATTCTGTAGGTATTAAAATAATTGTTTGTTAAAAACATGAGTCCATCAGACATGCTTTATCTCCTACGGATCAGCAAGCAACAAGCTATACAAATTTGCGTATACGGTTAAAATCTCTAGTTACGTAAGAAAAATTGGTGCCTATAAAAAATATTAAAATGTCAAAAACAACATTTAAAAAAAATATATTTTGCTTTCGTGCAGAAACTTAAATTTCAATTTTTAATTAGGTCTTAACTTAAAACTTAAAATGATTTAATTTTTATGTCTGGAATAATCTCAAATTCAAGAAATTTCAGTCTTTTACGTTGAGAAGTTAAACTTTTTGAGATCAAAGCTTTTGATTAGGACTTGAATAATATTTGATGGCTTTCAATTTCAAATAAATAAAAATTGTAATTGTTTTAAATAGTTTATTTTGAAACAGTATATAATTTTGAAACCCGTAGAGAAAATGTATTTGAATTAGATGACGCTTCCAATTTGTAAATAAATAAGTAAATAAAATAAAAAAATAATATATTCAACTAAAATAATGAATTATCAACCAAAAATGTTAACATAATAATTCCAATTATAACTAAATAGTTGAATTTTCAACCGAAATGATTTTAATTTTGAACCAGAAACGCACTTCTATCAAAATAGTTGAACCCTCAACCAAAAAAGATTAATTGTCGAACAAATAGTTAAATTTTTGTCCCAATAGATGAATTTTTTACCAAAAAATACCAATTTTCAATAATATACATGAATTTTTAACTAAAAAATATACATTTTCAACCAACAATCGAATAGTCAAATTTTCAGTTAGAAAAATAAATTTTAAGCAACAAAAACAACGAATTTAAAAAAGCAACATTTTCAACTAGAATAATGATTCATCAACCAAAAAAAATTATTTTTTAACCAGTTAGGTCCACTTTTAAATAAGTAGTTGAATTTTCAGCCAAAAAAGATGAATTCTCAACGAAAAATCTAATAGTTAATATTTCAATCAAAAATGATTTTAATTGGTAACCAAAAATCTTGGGATTCAACAAAGAAAGACGCATTTCTATGAAAATAGTTCAATCTTCAACCAAAATAGAATAATTTCCAACCCAACAAATGTGATTTTTAACAAAAAAAGATGCAATTTCCACCAAAGTAAACGATTTTTCAACCAAGAAAGACAAATTCCCTGACTCTGTCAGTTTGTCCCTGACATTTCCTGACTTTCGCTTATTATTTTTAAATTCCCTGACTTTCTCTGTCTTTCTTTAACAACAAAAAAGGAGAATTTTAAGCAAAATAGTTAACCTTCAAACCAAGGAAATTAATTTTTAGCTGAAAATAGCAGAAAAGATAAATTTTCAGTAAGGAAAATATTCTTCAACCGAATAGTTGAATTTTCAACCAAATAGTAGAATTTTTAATTGAAGAAGATACGATTTCAACGAAACATTGAATAGTGAAATTTTTAATTATAAAAATCGATTTTCTATAATGAAAATATTTGCAATAAAAAAGCTGAATTTTTAACAAAATAAAACTAAATTTTCCACAAAAATGATGAATCATTTAACAAAGAAATGAACTTTCAACAAAACTGTTCATTTTCAGCTAAAAATTTAATAGTTGACATTTAAACCAAAAAATATTTCAATTATAAACCAAAAACCTTCAAATTAAACAAAGGATGGCACATTTTTTACGAATTTAAATAAATTATCAACCCAAACCGACGAATTTTCAACTAATATTTTTAACCAATCTTTTTTAAATTAACTAATTTTGAATATTTTAATTTTTATATAAGATGATTTCAAAATCAGAAGAGTTCTATGCCAGGTGCTGTATTTTATCGAATTTCATAGTTTTTTTGTGAAATTAATTCTAACGTTAATAAGGTAAGATATAATAAATTGTGTAAATATTTATAATTTTTACAGCTTCTAGTAATACGTAGTAAATACGTTATGCTCGTGGAGGTGACGTAGTTTATTTACCAATTTCGCAATACTGCCCTCTCATTGCTTCGATAAAGTGGCAAATATTGTGCCATCGCCTTATTTTATCAAGCTTTTCTATTTGTCACGGTTCCCAATTATATGACCTTTTTAATTAATATAATATACAGACAAAATTTAATAAATATATATTTTCACTAACGTAAGAAATTAGTAGTTTTTCACAATATAAATATTGAATTTTATTGGTCGGGAATTTTCCAATTAAGCAATTTTATTATTTGGAAATTTTATTATTCGGGAATTTTATTATTCGTGAATTTTCCGAATCGGGAATTTTATTGTTCGGGTATTTTATAACTTAGGAATTTTATTACTCGAGAATCTTTCAATTCGGCAATTTTATTCTTTGCAAATTTTATTATCTCTTTTAACTCCATTTTGCCATTTTTTGCATCCTTTTTGCATTCTTTCATTTGTTCTCATTCGCTCCCCTAGCACCCTCTAACTACTTCACCCACACTTCCCCCAAACCGTCCTCCCCTAGAATCTTTACCACATTCTCTTACCAGCTTCCTTTATCTTCCATTCCTCTCCTAAATCCTTCCCATACATGCTCCCATGTTTCCTCTTCCCATTCACATATTCTGCACTTCCTGTTATGTTCCTTTTCTCAATACATACCTGCCCTTACCTCGTTTCCCAATCTAAGTCTTGCTATTCTGGTCCATCTTTTTTCCTCCCCATCCCTTTTCTAAATACTTTGGTACTTCTTCCTTTTTTATCACCTATACCATTTATTATATTTTGATTGCCCAATCATCCCCTATTTTTCTATTAATTGTCTTTCCCTCTCCCTTTTTTCCACTTCTTCATCGTTGACTCCAGTCTCGTCTTCTATATCTCTAGCCTTAATGAACTCCCTCCTTTCTTCTTCCCATCTCGTTAATTCCATCGCGCACCCTCTCCTTTCTTCTACCTCCATTAAACACTTTCTCGCTAACAAACCTCCCTTTCCCTCCCTCAGCTTCGTCTCAAAATTCCATGCCCTCTTTCCCGCTCTAGTACCTACTTAATTTACCCCTTTGCGCTTCTCCTCTCACCATATACCCCGGTGTCCTCCAGTCCACCCCTAGCGTCCACCGTATATACCTTTCTTGTAAACTCTCAATCTCTTTCCTTTCTTTCCATCCCCATATCTCTGCTCCATAACCTAATAACGGCCTTACCAGCGTACCAAATAATCACATTCTCCTTCTCCAATTTTTTTAAACCTTCTTTTTCCTATTCCCCGTATCTTTTTTACCCCTGCTGCTTTTTTTATCCTTTCTTTCATATGAGCTCTATGTTCTCCATTTGCTTGTATGGTATATCCCATATACTTAAACTCTTTTACTTCTTCTAATTTTATTTCCTTCCATCTTCCCGTCCATTCTTTCTTTCTTTCCCCTCCTTTTCTAAACCTCATTATCTTGGGTTTTTCTACATTTAAATTCAACTTTTTTTCATCCAAGTATTTATCTAATCCTGTAAATAAGCCGGCCATCCCTTCTTCATCCTCTGCCATCAACACTATATCGTCTGCGTATGTCATGATTCGGGAATCCTCCAATTCATAAATTTTACTATTTGGAAATTTTATTATTTGGGAATTTTATAATTCGTGAATTTTCTAATTTGGGAATTTTATCACTCGGGAATTTTCCATTTCGACAATTTTATTATTTGGAAGATTTATTATTCGGGAATTTTATTATTCAAAAATTTTCCAATTCGGAAATTGTATTATTTTGAAATTTTATTATTCGGGAATTTAACTATTTTTCATTGTCATAGTAGCGACGTTTTCAGAGGTTTCTGTGAGAAAATGCAGGCCGTTCAATTAAAAATAGTCTAACATTGAATTTGTTCATAAAAATTCTTCAAACAATTTGCCAAAGTGAATCTATTTTTAATTTTTTGTATTCAAACATTAATTTCTCACACATTTTATAAAAAAACTGTGCATTTCAATGAGCTGAAAATTACAAGACCAGAAAAATGAATTTTTTTAAATCAATTTTCATATAATATTTTATTACATTCTCATCAGAGAAGGTATTAGATTTTTGTCAAATTTGACCCCTCCCCCCTTTTTCTCAAATTTTTTTGAATTGACATATTAGATTGAGCTTTGGTATACTCTTCAAGTGTCCTAAAATAAAAGTAAAGTTCGTTAGCCACCCATTTTTGATAAAAATTCAAAAAGTTCAAACATTTAAAAATTTTTTAAAACCACTTTTTTCAAGATTTAGGAATTCTCTGTATGGTTTTTAATTGTACTCAGAAAGATGAAGAATTTCTGCTGATGACTTTTTTTGATAAAAAAAAAATCTCAGAGTTACAGCACTCACAAAATTGAAAAAAAACGAAAATTAAAATTGTAACCCAAACAACGCACGATGTGAAAAAAGTCAGGAGGAGACAAACGTTGATTTTTGAACAACATAAAAGATTGTCATAACAACTGATTGAATTTTCTTACAATATCGAAAGATCACATTTTGACCGTAAAAAAAAAAATAATGAAAAATAAAAAATTCCATTTTGTGGTCAAACTATACAAGATACGGAAAAGTTAAATCGGCAAATATTATGCATTCAAAAAAGATCTACAAATTTGTTACTAAACACATTTTCATAGGACCCGTAGTTTTTGCTTGAATCGTAAACAATAGCACTGAAAATAAAAAATTTTAATTTTGGAAAAAGGCACACAGGAGACAAGATCGTAAAAAATAACGTAAAAAATAATATATATATATATATATATATATATATATATAATTAAAAATAAAGTGTTAAACAACCAACGCAGGGTTCCACTGAGAGCAACTGCCATCTAAAAATGACACCGGCTCCCAGTAGAATCGCGGTAAATCACAGGGAACGATGAAATAACAACGACAGGCCGGCGAAATCCTCGTGTGTCTTGAGGACACGAAGCGATCCAAGGATGACAGCTTTCTGCATCCATCTCGCAAGTGCCTTGGAATATTTTTGGCACGCGGGTATAGCTTCAAGGTAACGAACCAGTGATAGTTTCGCATTTCCAATAGCACCTATCACAAGGACAATGACTTGTATCCAATATTTTAGGGACAGTCGTTGCAGCTCCCTTTTAAGGTCTTGATACCTCTCCTCCTTTTCTTTCTCCTTGGCAGTGATGTATTCGGACGGAGCCGAGAATTCGATCACGAATATAGTTCGTTTCTCGAAGTCCTGGAGAACGATGTCAGGACTCGAGTGTGTAACGGAGACTGCTGTCCGAAAATCGTAGTTCCACAAAAGGTACTTCTCGTTTCGGACAATTGACTCTATCTCCCTTGGAGCGTTCGACAGGGCACGGTCACGGCGAACACTGTAAGAGCGACAAAGATGGTAATAAAGCACTCCTCCGTGACGTCACAGAGGAGATATTCTTGCAAGCCTTTACCACCACTCCCGCTCTCCAGAAGAAATAAGGGTGGGCGCGGAACATGTGTTCCCGGCGGGAATTTCCCCTAGCTGGGCATGTATGTACCAGGAGATATGAACGGATGGGTCGACGTCCAACGTCAGGGTACAGAAATCCAAGCAGCCGCCCAAGAAAAGAGAAAAGTGTATGACAGAAAGTTGAACATCACAGGCCTTAGCGATGAGGCGAGAAATATACTTGAAAATTATTACAGCCACAAAAAGAGAAAAAAGTGAAATTATTAGTTAAGGAAAGTGAAGATGAAATCAGAACAGAATAAGAGAAGGAAATGCAAATTGATTTTAAAGGAAGCAAGAAACTGTTTTGGAAATTGGCGATGATCAGTATGAAAGAAAGTAGAAGTACAGAGTTAGCGAACATGAGAAATAGCAAGGGTACTTTTTTAAGGAGTTATTGGGAGGCCAAGCTATAGGTTAGAAACCCCAATTCAGAGAGTCTGTGCCTCTGAGGTTAGGGTTATAATTAAGAATTTAAAAAAATTTGTAGGCTGCTGATGTAGACAGTATTAACGCTGAAATGCCTTAATACGGTGACGACTACATATTTCACAGGTTGTGCGAATTGATAAATTTATGTATCTAGATGGGAGAAGTTCTAGATAACTGGAAAAAGCGATTATCGTACCAATACACAAAGAAAAGGGAGATAAAAGCAACTGCAATAATTACAGAGGTTTTAGCTTATTAAGTATCGTAAGTAAAATATATTCAAAAATACTTATTCGTAGGCTAATGAAAATAACAGAAGAAGATATATGGGAAGTCCAAAGTGGAGTTATGCCAGGAAGATCATGTACAGATCAACTATTTAGCTTAGGACAGATCACAGAAAAAAGTTTGAGAGTAAATTTCGGGAAGTCCTGAAATAGTGCGGAGTCAATGGATGGCTACTGCAAGCAACATAAACAATACATGCTGGTACCAAAATAAGTGTGAGGGTTGAAGGGAAACTAAGTGTCTGGTTCGATCTTATGCAATTTCTTAGACAAGGATGCGTTATGTCCTTATGACTATTTACTATATTCATGGAAAAGTGTCTCAGAATGTCCCGAAAGGATTATTGGTATAATTATACATTTTTAAGGGTAGCTAGAACTGAAATTGAATGCAAAATAAGAAACAAATATTAAAGTGCTCATTCTAAATAAAATTTGTACTTTATTTTGCAATATCTGGGTAGGTAATTCCAGGCCGAGATACAGAACTAAATGTAATATACATTTGATTTGATAGTGTGGCATAATATAGAAAAGTTTGCTTTAACAAAAGAGAATTCACAATCACCAAATTACAATTGTCGATGTTTTGACCTTCAATTTTAAAAGGATTGTGCACACATTTGGGGTAAGTACAAAAACCGAGCGCGTAGCGCCAGGTAAATACACCATTGAGGGCGAAGCTTGCGAGCAGCGCGCGCAACACGCGATGAGAAAGTGCCCGCGCTGCAGGCAGATTTTTCTTACCATTATTTTCTCACTGAAAATCATTAACACATAGTTCCTGCACTGAAGTCATTAATTTCTCACATATTTGATAACTTAGCTATGGATTTCAATGAGCTAAAAATTATAAAATCCGAAAATTCCTTTTGTTTATTAATTTTGATTTAATATTTGAAAACAAAAAATGTCTCAACCTCGGAAAATCTTGCATTCAAATAATTTAATTCATCTTAGTTCACGCTGTTTGCAGATAATTTCAATTCAATACTTTTTTGCAAATTTTTTCTGCGCTATTTTTTATTCTTCTCAACAAGATGTTATCAAATCAGAATATCAACCAGAATCATTTATGTCATTCGAAATAAATTTCTTTAACATTTCAGAATAACTCCACGCATTTGTAACGATAATAAATAACATAAATACAAATACAAGATTATAAGATTAAAGTGCCCAGGTCTGGCGCTGGTCTAGTCCAGGTTTGGTGCTTATCAGCTAAATACGCTTTTAGTGGAGAATGGTTTTTTTCCAAGGCATTAAAAAAATAAAGGCAGTCTAGCAAGCGGAAGCACCTCCAACTAGTGGCTAATTAGCCATTAACTAGTGACAGACTAGCCAATAACTAGCGTCTGACCATACCGCTTGGCCTGGGGTTAGCAAAAAAAAACAGGACACTTTTGGTTAGTCCCGGGCGAGGCCATCTGGTCTGCGTCAAAACTGGATACCAGACAATCTGGTCTGAGACGGGCCAGCGCCAGATAATTTTTCCACAAGGGGTATTAGCCAGGGTTGGACCAATGTTGAGTCAATCTTGAAAAATACTTGTGCCCAAGTTAGTTTCTCCTATCGTACAGTATATTTTCTCAACAAAATGTACCCAAAAAGCGTTCATATATTCAGATTTGATTAAAATGTTTCTTTTTATATTTAAAATGGGGCACTTTACTACCCATGTATACACTTAAAGTGAACTACTGACACGCTCGGCCTGATGAATGTGTTCTTGTCCAAATGGGTTGTGCAACAGATTATTCATTAGATCATTCCTGGGTATTTCTTCAGTCATGTTAGCAATGTTGCCAAATGTGCATACTTTAACTCTACCATAGTTGGCATTCTTGTCAGTTTTGCGAGCCATGAATGGGAACAATCGTCCAAATTTCATTTTTTCCCATGATAAAGTTATCCAGTACTGCTACTTCATAAAGGACGAATGGTACAAATTCTGGTTTGTAACTATTATTTTCGAAATGGTCAATATAAAATAAAATGGGAGCGGAACGACAAGTAAATGTAGCACAGGTAATTCTGTAATAACAAAAGATGAATAGGAAATCAATTTTCCTATTAATCATCTGGTTGATCTCTTTAATTTATTAAACCATACTTCATATCTTGCAATATAAAAAATATAATTGGTACATTAGAGTACATTATATTTCACTTTTAGCATTTCTTTGCTCTCACTCACCAGATTTGCTTGTATACCTAAAAACAATTGTTTCCTCCAAAGGGCCCTAGGGGGGTAAGCATGTTAAATATGCCCGCCTCCTGCATACTTCAAGCTTCAAATTTCATTTTTTGGGAGTTATAGAAGGTGGAAGAAAATTCAATAAGGGGATTTTTATCGTAAACGTATGAACCGATTTTAATTTTAAAAAATATATATATTGTAATTGCTAGAATTTAGCTAAGTTAACTTTATAAGCATTTCTTTTACTTTTTCTTTTAATAAGAAGGTGTTTATTCACCAAAAACCATACTGCGCTATTATTACAATAAAATCCCTAGAATCTGCTAAACTCAATTTCTAAATCTCGATAATTTTATAATTAGAATAAATGCTCTTATTGGCAATATGAACAACTTCTTAAACTTTAAGCCTTAGCTTTCTTTAATCTCGTACGATTCAACTCTTAATTATCTAAATGGTGTTTCCAAAATATGATTTTTTTTTGTCTTTATTCAATTTTCTCTCTCTCTCTCTTAACTGCTAACTCAATATAAAAGATTCTTTGGTGGACAGGATTCTTTCCTGTGCAGACCGATCCGTTGTAAATACACAAGTTCGAATAGATAGAGGCAATAAGGTGTCTGCAAAGCAAAGACCCGATTTAAATTTGATTCTTATTTCTTGCACGGTAGCGATTCTATTTAAAACAAGTGGAGGCAGAGGGAACAAAAGGGCCTAACCGACAATTTCATAATTTTACAGGGCGGGGAAAAAACTTTTTTATTCCGAAATATATTATTTAATCAAGTTGATATTTGTATTATATATTGTTGATACCATTTTACGTTCATCACCCAAGTTTGAATTGATTGTGTTTAAATCCAAAAAAGTTATGAGCTTTCGAAATAAGCAGGGGCCTAAGTCGAGGGGTACCGAGGGATCAAAAGGGCCTATCTGCACCGAGCCATCCATTGTGAGTCGTATATTCCTCGCCACGCATTCGCGACACGCGCCGGGCGTCAGATTTTCGCGGTCAGATTTGAGTAATCCTGGGAACACACCAAACACGCGATGACGTTTGTTATGACAGGAGCACCATAACCAAAAAAAAATTAAAATTAAAGACCGCAGGTTGGTTCCTTGAAGCCTACGGTAACATCCGGACACACTGAGATGATTCAAATATCATCACCGAATGCCAGAACCTCGGCAAAGCATGCAAAAACCACGTTTTCCCATAAGACTCAATAAGCAGTTAGGCCCTTTTGATCCCTCGATACCCCTCGACTTAGGCCCGTGGCGCATTTTGCCTTCGTTTTTCAAGTTGAAAATTTTTTTTTTGAATTTTTTGCATTATATCTCGTTGTGGGGATTTGTTCAAAGAATCCAACAATGCAAAAACCTCAATTTCGAAAAAAATGTTAGTTAGGCCCTTTTGATCCCTCGGCCTTCAAGTAATAATATTCTGATAATGCACACAAGGAGCTAATTCTCTTAATGATGATCTATCGTAAACCGTAATCAGGTAAGAGATGTCCCCTAGACACTATTCTTCGTTCGCTCTTCGAAAAAGGGGCCTGAGTCCAGTCTCGGTCGACTACAGGTGCGTTCCTACCTGCCCGTAAGAGAGACAAGGAAAGGTATTTGAAAGAAAGGACACAGGCTGAAATTCTGGAATTTACCAGTTTTAAGAGATCTCCTCTCAGTAAAATTTTATTGTAGGAACTTACATCCTTATAGTATAGTGAAGTATTCTCTCGAGGCTTGCTATTCAAGTTTAGTCACTTTCTTAACCAGGTTGGGGAGTAGACTCACGCCTGCTTATAAGAAACTAAGGATTTGACTCACAAATTGTAAATTTCTAAATCTAACTGTGTCACCCTGTTTACACGGTTGACCGTGCTCTGAATTTCAGTTAGGCTGAAGAAATTTTAGTATGACAATACTTCACGTTTAGATGGGCAATAGCCAGATAAAATCTTTTAAGAGAAATTGAATTTTGACTTCTCGTCGTTTAGTCTTCGGATTCATATCTCCGATAAAAATAGAAGGGAAAATGTCTTGGAAAATTTCGCTCTAGGCGCATAGAATATCCCAAAGGAAAGTTCGAGTCTTAAATAGCACTCACAACAGGTTATTCAGAAAGATGGCCTCTTATAGACCGGATTGGGAAGTTGACTTCCGTCCGCCCTTAGAAGGTCTTTCCTTTAAGGAAAAAAATTTCAGAACTTAGGATTTTAACCTAAGGTCTCAAATTTTTTCCATGTACTCAGGAAGAAGTACGAGTCAAGAACGAAGAATCAAATTCTTCGGCTCCTCTCGAGGTACTCCCCAAGCCCTGTTGCGCTTGCCACGCTACACCTCAACTCCCGTATGCAAGCGACTAGGGCCACCAGTTCTGCTAGCTTTCAGATTCCGACGCGTGCGCAATGAATACATTCACTTGCTTCTTCCAGTCTTCCAGCGCAGCAGTGAGGTGAAATAAAAAAACGAGGTTCAAAATAACTTGTAAAAGGCAATTATTAAACGATTTTGGATTTTTGTTTTTAGGAACATTCAGAAATAAATTCTGAAGAGATGTTTGTGAGCTGATTAGAAATTTTTAGACATGATTTGAGGAAAATAAAGACAAAAAAATATTTCTTTCTGCCTTTAAATGTCCACACTGGGCATTTGTTCATATAATTTGTTTATAAAATTATTACAAAATATCGGATGAGAAATTCTCATAACCAAGTATTATTTTATCGATAAAAGCAATTAAGTTTAGCAATGCTGATCATAGAAGAAATTTCTTGACGAAGATAAACAAAAAAAATGACTTTTTTTACTCTTTGCATTAAGATAAAAGTTTAAAAAAAAAACAAAAAATTTCTAATCAGCTCACAAACATCTCTTCAGAATTTATTTCTGAATGTTCCTAAAAACAAAAATCCCAAATCGGTTAATAATTGCCTTTTACAAGTTATTTTGAACCTCGTTTTTTGATTTCACCTCACTGTTGCGCTGGAAGACTGGAAGAAGCAAGTGAACGTATTCATTGCGCACCCGTCGGAATCTGAAAGCTAGCAGAACTGGTGGCCCTAGTCGCTTGTCTCCCGTATCTGAACAGCGCGGCCGTTTTTATGGGCCGCGCCCCGCTCTCAGACTCCCACTATTCGCGAGAGTGTTTTAGTGGGAGGCTGCGAGTATGCGCTCTTTCGTTGCCCCCTTATGATGCAACTTGCATCGGTTTCTTCGGCTAGGCAAGGAGGTACATATTTTACCTGAAAAAAGCAGATGAAACATTTTATTTCACCAAGTTTTCAACAGATTTTAACACTTTTGAAAAATATTGTTTTCTAAGAATAGTTTTGAATGTTTAAAAAAACTGAAATTGTTTCCACAATTTTATTTTTGCTAAATTTTTGACATTTTTCATTCTTCGACAAAATTGAATATTTGAAGGTACTATTGTTTTCGATGAATACTCTTAAGGCCATATGAGGTTAATCACCAGATTTTTTTCACAATTTTTTTCGCCCCACTTACATTCACACGAAATGCGATGTTCAGTAAAATATTTGGGGATTAATGAAAAACACTGAGAAACGTTTATCCGGCCCTAAATTTTTATAATTTCAAAAAAAAGTTTTTTCTAAAATATCTTTTTTCCCTTTTATTTGTATTCATAAAAATGTAGGACCAGGTAAACGTTCCCTTGTACTTTTTATTTATTCCCGTGTGGAAAAATTTTGTGGCAGTCTTAAGTAGGGAGATCGGCTGGCTAGTCCGAATCTAGACCGTCTACTTGAGACGGTCTGACAGGGTGCTGGCCTTGGCCCTCTCAGACGGACTCGATGGAAAAATTTTCAAAGTGTCGTCGAAACGGTCTGGCTTGGCTCCTCTCAGATGGTCTGGATTGGAAATATCTAGTTCGTGGCAATCTTAAGTGGAGAGATCGGCTGGCTAGTCCGAATCTAGACCGTCTACTTAAGACGGTCTGACAGGGTGTCAGACACGGTCTGGCTTGGCCCCTCTCAGACGGTCTGGATTGGAAATATCTAAGTGCTGTCGTGACGGTCTGGTGTGATCCTCAGCAGACGGACATGATTGGAAAAACTTCGAAGTAAAGTGTGCAGGATCGTTTTCTGTTGACGTCATTGACAACGTATCTAGATTTGTATACACATTGTTTTTTGGTAATTGTCGAGCAATATAATATACAGTTATCAGATAAGGTAAATTGATTTTTTGTCAAACTGCAACCTAACCTACAAAAGACCAGAGCGGCAGATATATATCTATGTCTTTACATTGTACTGAATTTGTTTCTAGCAAGATTTTCAACAAGTTTTGAGATGGACAATGATGAGTTGAGAAAACGACGGGCTGGATTTGCAATTGGATTAAGAGTGCGAAAGCATCGTGCTCTCAAACAAGCCCGGATGGACAAGGAAGGATGGACAAGGAAGAGTGTACTCGAATAAGAGAACTAAAATGAACCAAATTCTTATTATATTTTTTTGTACACTTTTTTCGGCAATATAGTATAATTAGAGACTATTTCTGCCAATCTCATACTTTCTTCCCTCCTCTTTTTCTATGGTCTAATCTAGACCATCGCGTGGTAAACGCATTGCACGTCTGGCCAGCGGCTGATCAGCTGGTCTAGTCTGGACGGGCTGATCAGCGGCTGGTAGCGCCGTCTAATCTAGACCATCTCATGGTTAGGGCGTTACACTTCTGGCCAGCGGCGCTATTAGACCGTCTGTCCAGCGTCTGAACAGACACAAGATGATCTATCCAGCGCCCGGCCAGCGTCGCGAAATTTTTCCACACGGGTTTTCTTAAATTTTTAACTGCATTTTGCATTTTGTGTGAACTTAAGCTAAGCGAGAAAAAGATGTGAAAACGATTTTGGAGATTAAGCTCATATGTGCTTGAATGCCTTAATAAATTTAAATTGTTTGAACAATTTCTTTTCTGAAGAATTATTATACTTATTTTATGTTTTTTACCGATCAGCGGGAGAACATGCTTTAATTGACAATTTATGGATCGCGAAAGCACATTTTATGTTTCATGTTGAAATTATACCTCATGATTATAAATATTATAAAATTTCAAATATTAATGATTTCCGGGAGTCTCTGAGTTAGTGAATTAGGGCGTTGATAATCTCCGCCTTTTTATTAATAAAGAAAACAAGAAGAAAGTCTTTTTGTACTATTTTTTACCACTCCAATTAATATTTTTGATCTAATTATCGAATTTTCTGCGTTCTCTCTTATCAGCCTCTTTTTAATCTTTGCGTGTCAGTAAATAAAGCCTCAGTTGAGATAACGTTCGATTTTTGTTGATCCAACGTTACATCTGCCGCGGTTTGAATTAAAACTGTATTCTATTATTTTATCAAATAATTAAGTAATTTTTTTCTTTTTTCCCCCTATGATTTAGATCTTGGTCTTTGGTTTAAGTCATTGAAGAATTAATTTTTAAAATTTCAATGAGATCAGGTTTTGTAAAATATTATTACATACATTGGATTCGTATCATTTTTTGAATTTGATAGAAAGCGATAATACCAGCTAAATTTGTTTTTAGAAAATAACAATTATATAGTAGGACATAGTTAAAAAGCTAAAATTAGTCTTTTTCCCCCATATTTTGCTTCATTTAGTTGAAAATTTGAATCTTCGATTTTTCTCATAGTATTTAAAAAAATAAAACCAAAATATCAAGTGTTATGAAAAAATGGTTCAGAGAAAAATTATAGGTCTTTTGAAAAGCTACAATTCTCCTGTAAAACCTTTTTACTTATCTGTCGTCGTTTGACATCAAAACGGAATATTCGATTTTTGGATAGCATTTTTGATGGATAAGACCATTAACATTGATCAAGGAAATAATTACCAGATGGTATCTTGTCGACCAGGGTTCTCAAATTTATCAAGGAATGCTGGCTAACGAACATGTTGTTTATTTTAGGATCCAAAAAAGTGTACCAAAGATCGATTTGATCCGTTCATTTTTTAGAAAGTTATCGTGTTCACGAACGGACAGACAGACAGACGCCGTCGCCAAAACTTGATTTTCGGCTTCAGGGGTTCACTATGGTGTAAAATTTCGGAAAATTCTAATACTTTCTCAATCATAAATGATGAGAAATTGAATGTTAAAGATTTATACTTGATCATTTTTTCATTTCGAACAGTGAAAACGACGGTGAATTTATTCTTTGATCTTAGAGAAAATAGTCTAATTTTTTTATTATTGAATTATAATTTTTTCTGTAATAAAAATTTGAATATTTGATTATTAAATCATGAACGATTTTGATTAGGAAATATACAATCTCAATTTGTTTGAATTTCACATGATCAAGTTTAAAAAATTTTAATTTTCATTTATTCAATTTTGAACATTTCAAATTTGTTCTTTTTTTTCGGAATCCGCAATTTAAAATTAATAATTGTTGTTTCAAAACTGTTAATATTTAAGAAAAATTTAATGATGGTTTTAGATTTGCTTATATTTTCAATGTGAGGAACTTTAATAAAACCCAATTCAAAGCTTTCGATATTAAACAACCTGTAAATGTGGAATACTTAAAATTGTACACTTTCAAAGATTTTCAAGCTATAAAAATATATACATTTTTATTCTCAGGCTCAGCAATTTGAAAAATTGCACTGCTAAGTATTTGAAAATGTAAATTAATTAATTTTACAACTTAAAAGTAGACCATTTTGAAATTTCCACAGCGTTTAAAAGTGAACATTGTTAAATTAAAAATGGTGAAAAATTGTAAAATATTGAGTTTACAGTGTATAATTCACAGCTTTTTAAGAATGTTATATTCTTAGAAACGACAAGCTGTTGGATTCAAAACGAAATTTACAAAAATGTACAAAAGTGTGAATATTTTTTAATACGCTTAAGTATGTATCTTCAAAATTGAAGACTTCAATTTCAAATCTAGTAGATTAAATTTAAATCGTTGTTTCATTTTTGTAGATTTATTCTATAAAACTGAAACAAAGATTTAAATTTGCGAAGCAATATCAAAATTAAAAATGTCAGAACAAAGCAGTCAAAATTACTAATTTAATATTGACATGTAAATATTTTAGATTTAACTATTTCACCCTTATCTGTAAAGAAAATGGTCTGAAAAGCAAAACCATGTACGAATGGGCAGCGTTCATTTAATAGCGGTCTACCCTTTCCAGAAGGGGGGTCCTTTGTAATCAATGAGGAATAAAATACAAAGCGTGAAAAAATATGTAATTTGCAATTAATAATTAAGAGATATTTTTTCCCAAATCCATGTTTTTTGGCGATTCTAATGTCTCCTTTGTAGGCTAAATGAGGAAGGGTATAATACCCAAGAGCACGCGGATGAATTTTTAATCCTAGTCAGGGGGCCCATCTGGGTACCTTGATAATTCTTACAAGATACTTTTTGCAGGTTTTCGACGCTTTTTGCCGTTTCAAACCATTTTTTCGCCAATGTATGGTCGGCGCTGCGTATCGTGTGCGACAGCTCAGGGTTCTCGGTAAATCCAGAAAAGACCAGTGTGATCTTTTTCACGAGAAGGTACAAGATGTCAAAAGTTGACGTCCCTGGATTTTGTGGACATGTTGAATGTGCAGAAGAGCCTTTGGCCTAAAATACTTGCATGGCTCTACTCGGCTGTCCTTTAACGAAGGCTCCTATACGCAGCCGTGGTTTGGTGACTATTCGTAAAACTTAAAACGATGCAGGACAGGCTGCGACGATTGCAAACGCTAGCGTTTAGCGGCGCGCACAGCGGCGATAGGATTCATGCTCTTTGAAGAACATGGTGCGATAACTGCCAGGGCGGCTCACACGATGGGATGCCTGGAAAGAGCAAATAGATAGACTTGGGGGACTAGACACACTAGGCTTCCAAGTGACATCAGCATACTGCCTATTATAGAAATAAGGCAAGATCATGAAACGCTTCGACTTTACCAAGACTTTCCGCATCTGCATTTCAAGCAGGAATATATAGAAAGCAACTGGTAACTCCCTCCTTCAGGAGGAAATCTGGTACACAGATGGCTCCAGAGGAGGGGAGGGTCAAAAGCAGGAATCCATGGCAATGCGGCAAGGAGGGGGATAGGGATTCCGGTTGGGCGGCTATAAGAAAGCGCTGCTGGCAGGCAGATTACAATCTCCTTAGACAGCCAAGCGACATTAAGTGCAGTTGGAAAACCAGACATAACATCAGAGCTGGTTAGGGAATGCGAAAATTCATCAAACAAACTTTCAGAAAGAACAACGTGGCTCTCATATGGGTTCCTAGTCATACAGGGATCAAGGGAAACAAAAAGGCGGACCAGTTGGCAAAAGGCGGAGCAGAAAGTGAATACATAGGACCGGAAACGGTACTGGGACTACCGTCAACCCCGGGTTGCCGACAGGAACAAGGCATCTTGGTCGATACGTGCAGGATGGACAGACCAAGGAAATCCTGGGGTTATCCAAGAAAGTCATAAGGACAGTGGTTCAAATCCGTAGAGGGCAGAACCACCTGAATTATCACATGCACAAGATGGGGTATAACCCCACAACAGAGTACAGCAAATGCGGCAAGGATAATGAAACATCCTTGCATGGAACCTGAAGAAATTGAAACACTATCAGTGGATGACATAATCGGTTTCATCAAGAGGTCTGGCGTCAACTACTGAGAGCAAATAATTTACCCTAGAACTACATACTTGGGTACAAATGTACCCTGCGCGAAATTCAAGCTATGCCCCTGAGCTAGCAGATGCTTCTTCCGAGTCCGAACTCTATCCACAATACAGTGTCACTGTCAGGGAGTGGGGTCACGTAGGTTGATGCATCAGCGAGTGTATATCTGTCGAGCGGCAAATAAATTAATACGGCGTGAGGTACGTTTGTTACCCATTATAATGATATTTTTTTAGATAACACCAAGGTCATAATCTTTTTCTGATAGTCCAAGATGTCTTCTCTAATACGCTGTTTAAAACTTTGAATTCGGCTGATAAGGAAAAAATTCAGAATTTTTTTTAGATATACTAATTTTTTCAAGTTTTCGACACTTTTTGCCGTTTAAACCATTTTTTCACCAATGTATGTTTAATAAATTTGACTTTACTACACACCATTCTCTTTGGTATTAAAAAAACGAGATTCATGGATAATTGAACCGCATTCTCGCAAATGGGAAGTGTTTTATTCGAACGAAAAAGTTGATGAACGATTGTACATCATTGTGGGGTTAGAAGGCAAAAAAATTGATAGGTGGGTTCTAGGATTAAGGGTATCGTACAATAGGCTTATAGATTGAACGCCAGGGGTACTGGGTACCAGGGGTATTGGGGCTTCCACCCGCGCATAAACTAAACTAAACTAAAACTAACTGGATATATCCAAAACGAATATTCCTATCAGATAATGGTTTCATGAATTTTAGGTTTAGGTCTTTTGAAAAGCGCTGCGATTTCTCCTTGAACTTTTTTGACGTATCTTGCCTTATTTGGCGCAGAATTGGAATTTTTCATTTTTGCGTAGCATTCTGTATAAAACTAGAACCGTTGGTTGAGGATGACTGGTTAGCAATAAGTACTTCTTTTTAGGACCCTCAAAAATTATGCCAAAGCCTAATTCGATTTGTTTATTTTTGTTAGAGTTATCGCGTTTAGAGAAAGTACATAATTTCTTCACGGAACCAAATCAAACAAGGTAAGCTTCTGCGAAATATTCCAAATCCCTTAAATTTGAGATCTCAAGACTAAGAGTGGGCCAATTTTAGTATTTATGATGCGAAATTTTTTTATATTAGGTGGTCCCCCATGAGTTATATTATGAAATTTATAAAAAGAACGACAAAAAAATTTAATTACTAGTAATTAGCTAACTGAAGCTATAAGACATGACTAAAGTTATTGCAACTCATTGCTAAGGAAAATAAAATATTTCAAGCAGGTAAAAGAAAAGTATTGTATTTTTTATATCTACAGTAAAATTATTATATATCTACGGAAAAAGTGTTAAATTTCATTGTACGCACTTTGAATAATAATTTATAATGAAAAAATCGGATTTTAATTGAAATTTTTGGTGTGTCTATTTAAAAAATAAAAAGTATAGGCTAGCGGTTAACCAGCGCTAAAGTAGGGACGATCCAGGACTGGGCCAATCCTGGGTTGTTGGTGAAATAGACCTAAACCCGGACTAGTTTCTTCTTTTATATAGTATACCTTCACAAAGAAATTTACCCAAAAATCACGCATACGTTAAGATTTGACAAAAATTGTTTTATAGTTGAAAAATGGCCCACTGTACTACCCTTGTATACTCTCGAATCGAATTATTAGACTCTCTCGGCCCAACGGATGTATTCTGGTCCAGGACCGTTGTAGAAGAGATCATTCAGACTATCCCTGCGCAATATTCTTTCAGTTTTGACAATTGTTCTTTGTTGTTTTCCCCTGGATTGTGAAATAATAAAATCTGTCAACAGTTCAAGGTTAGTTTGAGAGTTTAGTATCATGCACTTCAAATTATAGATATTATTATATTTACCAACAGGATTAGTGAATTTAAAGCTTTTTCGGGTTTCAATCGTGTGCGAAACTATGAATCTTGCCGACGTTTCGTGAACATTGCAGTTCACTTCTTCAGGGATGACCTGAAACTGAAGTTTCAGGTTATGTAGTTCTTATATATGAATTCTCTACGATTCCTGTGATGGGCCAGAGCGCCCCATGGTGGGGACTGGTCGAACTTGATTGGCCAATCAAGTCTTTTTTGGAAAACCTGGAAGGACGGAAAGCCAATCCGGATTGGTATTATAACCATTGTCCCTATTGATGTTATTAGGGTGTTTTAAGATTTCGATTGCTTCTCTATGTTTTCTTGGAAAAATATTGTACATTTTTGCGATGACGGTTGTCTTGTCAAATAAATGCTATGTCCTGTTTCGATATGATGCTCAGCTAGTGCTGATTGGGTGAAATGTTTTAGCCTGACTTTACTCTCATGTTCCTTCACGCCTTGGCTCCCCGCCCTCCCGGTTTCTCCAATATAGACTTTGCCACCAGAACAAGGGATTTTATATACTCGCGGATCACTGCGAGGTGCGTTTTATCTATAGGGTTGTTTAGAAGTTTCTTTGTCTTTAGGGTTGTTTAGAAATTCAAGGTATCACAGAACAAGTAGGAAGAATTCTCAACAAACACAACTTCCAAACCATATTTAAACCACCTGCGAAAATAGGACAACTTCTAAACAACCCTAATGATAAAAAGACTCAAACATTTCACGCAATCAGCACTAGCTAGGCATTATATCGAAACAGGACATAGAATTTTATTTGACAAAACAAGCATGATCGCAAAAACGTACAATATTTTTCCAAGAAAACATAGAGAAGCAACCGAAATCTCAAAACACCCTAATAAGATCAATATGGGCAATGGTTATGATAAAAATCCGATTTGGCTTTCCTTCCTCCCGGGTTTAAAAATAAATACTTGATTGGCCAATCAAGTTTGACCAGTCCCCAACATGGGGCGCTCTGGCCAATCACAGGAATTGTAGAGAATACATATATAACAACTACATAACCTGAAACTTCAGTTTCAGGTCATCCCTGAAGAAGTGAACTGCAATGTTCACGAAACGTCGGCAAGATTCATAGTTTCGCACACGATTGAAACCCGAAAAAGCTTTGAAATTTAAATTTATTATAATGAATCATTGTGAAAGCATTAAATCTAATATTTCCAGATGTTTACTTATCGCTATCACATCTGTTCTTCTAAATTCTTTGTTATACATAACTTAGCTTCTACTACACTGAAGTTGTAAAAATACATAAGGTTTATTACATCATTATGCACAATTCAGAGGGGTCAACGCTGAGAAAAATGTATTATACCGTTTCTGTCCTTTGCTTAAAATTGTTGTTTGATGCTGAATTACCAATCCTAATGTCTGTAGATATTACTGTTCCATAGCTGGCGATGACTGTCCCAAAATTTTTGATCTAAGATAATAATAGGTATGAACCATTTTTCTCAGGGGAAAACTAGGTACTTTAATTTGAAAAAAAGGTTAAAAGCAATTCTGTAGACTTTTTGAAATGCTAGTATTTTTTAGATAGTATTTTCGATGGATAATAAAGCAGAAAGTCCCATAAAAAGTTTTTTTCTACGAATTTGTGTGTCGAAGGGACTGAATGAATTAATCCAAATTATTCCGTTTTTTTTTTCAAAAAATAATTAACTTCAATTATAATTGAAGTTCCTATAATCTGATAACTACAATTACACTGTAAAAAAAAAGTATCATTTCAAGGCTAGTTTTCGGTATTG
>CAKNYM010049339.1:50172-114928 GCA_932195095.1 Andricus curvator
GATGCCAGTGAATAGCTTGTAGCTGGTGTTTAAACAAGCTATGGGCTATTATTATTATTCATTAGCAATTCGAACTCGAAAGTTCATTGCCTCATCTACCCGAAACCGCCACGCATCTCTATCCTGTGCATCCTCCATCCAGTTTAAGTAATCATGTCCTAGTTCTTTTAGATCATCCCTTACATTTTTCTCCCATCTGTTTCGCGGTCTGCCAAGAGGTCTCTTACCAGTCGGTTTCCCTCTTAAAACTTGCGCCACTGTTCTTTCATTGCCCATTCTTGCTACATGCCCCGCCCATCTCAATTTACGCGCTTTCATAACTCTATTGATATTTGCTGACCCGTAGAGAGCATGCAGCTCATCATTATGCAGTTTTCTCCAGTCACCAGTCTCTTCATCCCTCTTTGGACCATAGATTTTTCTAAGTACTTCATTTTCGAAAACTCTAAACCTATTCTCCACTCCCTTCGTCAGCGCCCACGTTTCACACCCGTACATGACGACCGGCATTATTATCGTTTTGTAAATCCTTACTTTGATGTTTCTAGATAGCAATCGCGATTTTAGTAGCGTGTTTGCTGCATAATAGCACCCATTGCCAGCGTGCAGCCGCGCGTTGATTTCCGTTTTAATGTTATTTTCGCTAGTTATAATGGACCCGAGATATTTAAACTCGTTAACCCTTTCGAATTTCATATTTCCGGCCATTAGATCCCCGCCTACATTACTTTGTTCGGATCTGGCGACGGTCATATATTTTGTCTTCGATTCACTAACTTCCAAACCAGTATCTTTGGCTTTTGTGATCAAGATTTCTGCATTTTTAGCTACGGTTTCTTCATCATCCCCTAGTAAGTCGAGATCATCCGCATACCCAAGAATTTGTATTATCCCATTGAGGGTAGCACCGGTCGGATTCGCTTGTACTTGTCTGACCACGTATTCTAAAACTAAGTTGGAAAGGGCGCACGAAAGTGCATCGCCCTGTTTCAGGACATCACGGATCGAAAACTCTTCAGATAAACTTCCGTTTACACGTATCTACCCCTACTGCCGCTTAAGCAAATTTCGATAAGGCTAACTAATTTTCTTGGAACACCCAAGAACTCTAGGATCCAGTACATTCGTGCGCGTATAATAGAGTCGTAAGCTTTTTTAAAATCGATAAATAGCTGATGTACTACTTCATTAAATTCCCATTTCTTTTCTAACAGTTTTCTAATTGTAAACATTTTATCGCTTGTAGATCGGTTACGGCGGAATCCACACTGGTAATCCCCAATGATTTCCTCGGCGAAAGGAGTTAGTCTACTTACGATTACATTGGACAGGATCTTATAGCACGAAGGCACAAGTGAAATTCCCCGGTAATTGTTACAGTTAGTTGTATCGCCTTCATTAAAGATGGGCATAATAATAGAGGTATTCCATTCCTCCGGCATGCGTTCTGTTTTCCAAACAGCACGTATTAATTTACAAATTTGCTTTGTGAAGCAAGGGCCTCCATTTTTTATCAGTTCTGACGGTAGGTCATCGATGCCCGCGGCTTCGTTATTTTTCAACTTCTTTATGGCCATTTCTATTTCTACATCAGTAGGATCATCAATTAGTAGATCGGTAGTGTGGATTGCACCGAGATTACCTTTAACGGGGGCTTCGCGTACATTTAATAGCTTATCAAAAACTTTTTTTCATAAATTCAGTCTCTCTGTCGCAACGGCTACTAGATTGCCATTTTCGTCCCTCATTACTTCCGTTCTACTTTGGAAGCTTTTCCTTATAAAATTGATTCCCCTGTACATCTCACGCGGGTTATTTTGTTTATTATGCGTTTCTGTTGCTAGTATTTTATTCTTTTCCCACACCCTTTTTTGGATCTATAAAGCCTATTTGTACTTTTACTAATCTCGAGATACTTCTTATGTATTTGATCGCACTTATTTTGTAACCTAATTAGTTTGGCCTTCCGACGTTTTTCAAACCAAAGTTTGCACTCTTCGTCAAACCATGGTTTGCTTTTGGTTACTTTCTTTAAACTTATAGTAAGTTTCGCGGCTGTCTTTATCGCCTTTTTCATATTGCTCCACAGGGTTTCCGAGTCCTCCACGTAATTATCGATATCGTCTCTCTGTTCTTGGAGAACGTCGAAACTATTAGAAATCTCAACTTGATAATTTAATGTTTCTGTTGGTGTTTTAAACTTATCGATATTGAAACGAACTGTTGGCTCTGTGCGGCTTGTTTTCTTACTTAACGCTAGCCAAGATCTTAGTTCTACTATCACGAGAAAGTGGTCTGAATTTGAATCCGCTCCCCTGTACGATCTTATATCGAGAATGTTTCTATGACGTCTTCTGTCAATTGGAACGTGATCAATCTGATTGTGAGTGATATCATCTGGTGATGTCAAGGTGGCCTTATGTATATTTTTATGCTGCAAAGTTTATTACTCTAGTACCATTATCATTACTGACGACATGCAAACTTTCCGAACCTATTGTAGGCCTATACATCGGTTCTTTTCCAATTTTCGCGGTGAAATCTCCCAATACTATTTTTGCGTCATACGTTGAGAACTTGTCAAAAACCTGTTCGATTTTTTCGTAAAAAAGATCCTTGGTATCTTCGTCTTTGTCCTCGGTGGGGCAGTGCACGTTGATTAACACCTGTTCGCTGAAATTACCCTTTAGTACAATGTATGATAACCGATCGTTAATGAATTGTATGTCGATAACCGCTTGCGAAATTCGTTAATTAATGAGAAAACCGGTCCCCAGTGTGCGCCCCTTAGCTCCCCCATAGTGAAAAGTATAGTTATCCTTAGAAATTGACGCATAATAGCCCGGCCAGCAGGTTTCTTGAAGTGCTATTAAGTCAGTATCGTATGTCTGTGCTATATCAATGAGTTCGCTAAATCCGCCAGTATTTAGACTACGCGCGTTCAGAGTTCCCGCCCTTAGATATTTTACTGTAGTTTTTTGTTGTTGCAAGTTAGCCATGGTAATTTCGTGGAAATCCGCACGTTATCATCTTATTTCGATCGTAGGTGAGTCCACCGTCCCAGAAGTGATAAGCCCCATACCTCTCTGGGTCTAAGTATGGGAGCTTTCCGACTTTGACAAGGACCGTGTCAACTTGTCGCCAGACACATTACAGTTTCATCCTCGCATCCTAACATCCCCCTGCAAGGCAGCGCGCCTACTGGCATCAATACCCATTTGGCCCTGTGCAGGCGAATCATTCCACACATCCCTTGCGGGCAGTGTCATCGCTGCGGTGTCCAATGGGGCAGCAGGATTTTTCCCTTACAAGATTTTTAGTTTTGGTTCGGGTAGAGTTTCTAGGTGGATACACGCTGCAACTCGGCCTGCCAGAACCCACCAATTGCGTACGAACGCGAATGGGTGAGTCCTCCCAAGCCATGGTTGTCGTGTACCTATTGTCTACTAGTGCAAGCTCACCACACCCACGACTGGTTCCTATCGGCTGTCCGCGACTGCTTATTCTTGTATTCGCAGTTAACCTTAGGGGCTGTTCAGCCTTACGGGCCGTTCCTCTATCCGCAACCTGAGGACGCGCTACGTAGTGGTGACAGGAACCCACCGAGTAGGGAAACGCTCATATATATGGTACATATTATATGTAAATTAGGGTGGTCCAGATTTTTTTTCGAATTCTAATTCATTTTCGAGATTTTGGCGCTCATTATTATTCTTTCGCAGTTTCCTTTAGCACACATTATTTCTCATACATGAAATATTACTTTCAATTTATAATTAAATCTCTTCATAAATTGTTTAAACAATCTGATACTGTTTATAAGCAATTTTTTCTTAGAATAAAGTTCGAAAGTCACAGTTTTTTCTGAATTTTTCAAGTTGCTTTCAACTTTTCAGTTAGAGCGAGACAATGATGAATTTAAAGTTAACAAAAATAATTGCTCAAACAATTTGTTACTATTCATAATAATATTCCCTTAGAATAATCCTAGAAAGTTGCATTTTTTTAATTTCCTACTTTTTGGTCACTTTTGAATCAATGTAAGGTAATAATTAATTAAAGCAAATATTTGTTTTCAAGTATTTTTAATGAATAATTGCTGCAAAGTCTAGTGTGAAATAAGAGGAAAATTAATTTTATGGTTTTTATTTCAGAAAAAAATATCCACAAAAGATAGTTATAAACAATAATAAATTGTTCAAACAAATACTTTATAAACTTGCATCAATTATAATTACCTCACTATAAATGAAAAATTGACAAACACAAATTTATTTATTATTTATTTTAAATCCGCTTGTATTAACAGAAAACACAGTAAACATAATTCTCATTTTTAAATTTATATACAATACAAATATGATGCTTGATCTTTGAAATTGGTATTCTTGTTGTAGTTTGGGTTTGGAATATTGGAAAAAGTACTTCAGTTGGTTTTTTAAAGTCCGATTTTTTTTTAAAGCAGTGGAAATTTGTGCGAAAAGATTTAAAATGCTTATAAATTATACGCTACACCTTTATAAATCATTAAGACTCAATCAGCGGCTTGGGAGATATGGGGTTCTCAAAAAAGATGAACCTCAAAATTCAAAATCGTTGGATCCCCTTCCAACTCTGATAGTCTGGAAACGAATTGACCACGGATCAAACTGACCCCAGGAATAGGTTATTGTTTTTTATGAATAAATATTTATAATATTATGGGATTTTTGCTGCTATCGACTGAAAAGATTTTTTCGTAGAAAATTTAATTTTCAAAATTTTTTGGCAACAATATTATCCTCTTAACGTTTCGACTGAATGTTTCAGAAGAACGAAAGGGATTCTATTCATAATCCCTTGGCCATATTAAAAGAGGTTATATGTATTTAGCTATTAATCAAAATAAATAATTTTCTACACCATTGATTCAGTAAATCGAAATTTTTAAATAAGTAATTCTGTTCAATGATAAAAATGGTTTCTGAATGTTTCTAAACGTTATTGATGAAAGAGGCAATTTTAACTTTAATTATTTTTCAAATATTGGGATATAATTTTGTTCTAAATATTTTGCTACCAGACTATAAATGGTAATCTTTCTCACACATTTTAAGAGAGATAAAATGCTTGTCGGTACCTTTAACCATAAAATTACCGGTAGCGACAAATTTAAAACAAAATGTCGATTTTTGAAGATAATAATGTTAAATTGTAAAGCTCTTCAAAGATTTCGAAGGTTTTAAGTTAATGAAATTTTTTCTTGAGATTCCAGCGCAAGTCTTAATTAATTTTTTTGTTTTTGAAAAATTAATTTAAAGAAGATATTTAAAAACATTTTAGGAGATTTTCGATGATTTCCTAAAATTTCGGAAAAGAATACAGAAGATTTCAAAACAAACAAAAATAATTTCATTAAAAACAAAATGTAGATTTTTGAAGATTTCGAACGAAAAATTCCGAAGTTTTTCAAGAATTGTGCAAGGCTTGAAGAAAATAAAAAAAAAATCGCAGGATTTCTCGGAAAGTTTTTATTTATTTTCTATTTTACGACATTTATTTCAAGAGAATATTTAAAGGGATTGCAGAACATGACAAAATATTTCAAAAATGGTCGTGAATGAATCCGGAAGATTTATAAATAATTTTAAGAATAATTCGAGCCAGTTTAAAAGATATTGAGGAATTTTTGGAATTGTGAAGAGCTGAAAAATATTTTAAACCTCGGAAATATCTCTGAACATTTATCAAATATTCTGAAATTTTTTCCAAGACATATCTGAAACTTTAAAAAATCTTTCTGAATTTTCGCGAGAATCCTAGGAAAATTATATTTATATAAGCTGAAAGCAAATACACAGAGCAGATAAAAAGATGAATAGTTATACGCAATTTTTATTTTGTATTACAAATTATTTTTTCCTTCAAATTATAATTTGCCTAAAATTTTTGTTAATTCTGGACTGAAGAATTTATTTGTTACAAATTGAACAGTTTTGTTGAAAATTCATCTTTTTGGTTTAAATATTCATCTCTGTTGGTAAAAGTTTCATCTCATTTTTATTAAAATTGCAAATATTTAGCTTAAAATTAAAATATGTTTTGGATGAGGATTCAACTATTTTGTTGAAAATCCATCTATTTGGATGAATTCATATCTTTTTGATTTAAAATTAAAAATATGTTCAGTTTAATCATCAACTATTATATTTTTTATTGAGAATTAACCTATTTTGGTTGAAGATTCATCATTTTAGTTCAAGATTCATCTTTTTGCTGGAAAATGTAACCATTTTGTTGAAAATTTGTCTTTTTTGGCAGAAAATCTTTATCCTTATTGGTTGAACCTGCAACTGCTTGGTGAAAAACTAAATAACTTTGTTAAAAAGTCCTTTTTTGCGTTAAAGATTGAACATTCTAGTTGAAAATTTGCCTTTTTGGTATGAAATTCAGCTTCTTGATAGAAAATTCATGTATTTGGTTGAAAATTCAACTATTTGCTTGAAAAGTAACTTTTTTTGTGAAAAATTTCTATTTTCAGGTCACAAAATTAAATTAAGCTTTTCAATTATTTTAAAAGGTTTTAAGATACAACAATTATTTCCTTAAAATTCCAGGGAATATTGAAATCAACTTTTATTTTGTAAAATTGATTTAACGAAAATAATTAAAATGATTTTGAAACGTTTCAAAAGATTTTATCAACTTTCAAAATTATTAAAAAATAACGTGGAAGATTTTAAGGTATTTTCTTTTTAATTTTTCAGAATGATTTGAAAGTCGTAGGAAAAAATCGAATCATTCTAAAGGAAATTTAGTAGTTTTTAAACAAAATTTTAAGTAATTTAGAATAAATTTCAGAAAACTTGAAACAAAATGTAGATTTATTAAAATAATATTAAAATATTCTTAAGATAAGACAATATTTAAAGTAATTCTTAATCCTTTTAAACTAAACTTAATTAATTAATATAAACTTAAATTGTCAAAAAAGAATCCGGAAGATTTCAAGACAATTTTGAAACCAAATTTCACGAATAATTATAGTTAGTTCAAATGCTATTTAGGAATTTGAGACGTTTTTAAGAGCCTAAACATATTTTAAATCTTTGAGAGCTTTCCGAAAACTTAAAATTGAAATTAAAATTTTTTTAGATTGAAATATCAACTATTACGTTTGTCGTTGAGAACTTTTTTTTTGCTGAAAATTCAACTGGTTGAAAATGAACCAATTTTGGTTGAATTTAAATGTAATTACTTTAAAATAAAAATCTTTTTGGATTGTAATATCAAATATAAAATTTTTCGTTAGGAATTCATCTCTTTGTTTGAAAATTGAAGTATTTAGTTGAAGATTAACTTTTTTTGTTAATGTGGCATATCTCAAATTTTCAGAAATCTTTTTGAATTTTCTCAAGATTTACGTCAGCTCGTACGTCTGATTTAAGGTTTCCTAGGTGGAGGGGGGAATATAAACCATCAGATGCTCCCGTCCAAACAATTCTTCTCTGGGTTCACCACTACTTCTAATTTGAAGAATTATAAATATGGTGAACACAATTTTCAAATTTATTCTGCTTTATAAGGTATCGTCTACGCAATTCGAGATAACCGCAAAAAAACGTTAAAAAAACTCAAAAAAATATGGATTTCAAGAGATTCATCCCGTTCATTCTGCAAGTGCATTTATTTGTCACTTTGGAGTTTAATATGAAATGCCAGACTCATTTGGCGACGTAAACAATTGTTAGGTAGTTTGAGATTTTATAAAACATCCGAAAGTAAGACAAGCTCGTCGCCTAGCTTGAATTCATGCCAAGATTTGAAGATTCACTGCCAAGTGACTGTTCCTCTATTGTATTTCTGGTTTCTCGTTACAAAAATTCTTGATAAAATCTCCTCACTCTTGAAATTTGATTTCAAGAGATCTGTTTTATCGACCGTTCACAACTTTCGTTAATGATAAGTTTTTTGTTACCGATATCGATGATTGTCGACGTCTCTGTTTTATCTATAGTTCGAGCTGCTTTATCGATATTTCTGAATTATTGGTGGCGTAAGATACTTTATCGACGTTTCTGTTTTACCATCAATCGGTTCATCGATACCCTACCTTTTCCCGGAAAAAGAGACCTGTTTTGACAAGGGGAGAGGACAGGAGTGGAATAGTGACGAGAGTTGTGTGGAGGGAACGGCTGGGGGATTGACATATGAGTAAGATGAGAGAGGGGGAGATTTGAGCGAATTAACAGAGGGCCGTTCAGAAAATACGTAACGCTTTTTCCTGACCCCCCCCCCCAAATAACGCTTTTTCTATGGTAAGTATGTGTAAATTTAAAATTGATGTAACGCTCGACGTGACCCCCCCCCCACCTGAAGGCGTTACGTATTTTTTGAACGGCCCCTAGGCTACGAAACCCTTTTTCGATGGCACATGTCGCCCACTTTGATTAATTGTGTATGCTCTTTTGAAATCGTTTATAATTAGCGGCGGAGATAATTTTTTTCCACTGGATGAGGTAAAAGTTATCAGGGTTAGGAAGAATAAAGTGACACTGGTAAAAGCTGGCGTCACCTGTTGCTGGCAATTAATGAACGTCGCGAACGTTGAGACTCTTCAGTGCGTTAGAGACTCTGGATTATTGTTCCCAAGAGACTAGTGGGAATAATTTTCTATTTCCTTGAATAGATAAAATTAAAAAAATTAGCTGTCGTACGCAATATCAGTTTTGTAGAAATAAAATATTATTTTAGAAATATTTTATGGGAATAAAAAAGACTCAAATCATATTTTTTTATTGATCAGGAGAAAAATGATATGAATCTTTTTTGCAGGAGAAATCGACCACTTTTTTTCATGAGAAGTTGGTTGCCCTTGTGGATCGCGTGAATGTAACGATCACGAAATATAAATATTGTAAAAACAGTAAAAAAATTTCAATTCACAATAATCAAACTAGTCAGATTCAAGGAATCCTATCTCAACTGCCTTTAACTAAAACAGCAACAAAAAATTAAAGTTGAGAATAATGACACAAGGTACTTTCACAAGACTTTAAACTATATCCCGAACTCCAAAATTATAATCCCCCCCCCCCAAAAAAACACCTCAGTCACATTTAACGAACCCCATCTCAGTTGCCTTCAACTAAAACAGCGCAAAAATTAAAAATTAAAAATAATCACACCAGTCGCCTTCTGAAGACCCTAGGCTAAATACGAAACCACACAATAATAAGCAAAAAACCCCAAAAAAAACGACTGTCGTCATGTTTGACGAATCCCATATCAGCTGCCTTCAACTAAAACAACCAAAAAAACTCAAATTCAAAATAATTACCACAATCAGCTTTACAAGGCTCTCAGTTATATCGGCAACTTCACAACAACAATCAACAATCCCAAAAAACTACCCTTCTCACATTAAACGAACCTTGTTTTAGCCGCTTTCATCCGAAACAGCCAAAAAAATTAAAAATTGAAAATAATCACACCAGTCACCATCACAAGACTCTCATCTTTATTCATAACTCCAAAATAACAAATACTAATTCTAAAAAATCCACAACTGTGACATTCAACGAACCCCGTCTGAGCGGCGTTCAACTAAATCAGCAACAACATTTCAAATTGAAAATAATCACACCAGTCATCTTTCAAAGACTCTTAACCGTATACGCAACCGCACAATATTAATCAATTACCCAAAAAAACTACTTCTGTTGCGTTTAATTAACTCCATCTCAGCTTCTTCCAACTAAAACAGCAAAAAAAATAAGGTAAAAATAATCACACCAGTCATCTTCACATGACTCTAAGCTCTAAACTATATCCCTTACTCCTTAATAACAATAATCATTTAACTGAACATTTAACATTCAACTGAACAACCAAATTTTGGGCCCGGGATGTCTCATTGAAGTGAATATGAGTTTTATATTTTTTTAAGCCGTGGAATACGAAAATGATCTCCGTTTTTGCCATAAACATCAGGATTTTTTTTTAAATCGCAAAATATCGATTTTTTGAAAAATCCCTATTTAACGCATTTTTTGTTTATTTGCATATCCCGATTTTCGTAAGAAATAAACTATAATTAGTTTTATTTATACTGAATCTCACTTTTTCTTGTGTTTTGGTCTCAATTTAACACGATCCTACTTTCTTTGTTTAGTTTGAATAACCTAATAAGTCAGACTAGAGGTATATTATTGAATTTAAGCTTTTTTTTTTAATTTTCAGAAAAAATTTTATTGTATTGAAATAAGAAATAAAATGTACATTTTTTATGTCGATTAGAAGTAGTATTTTTTCTATAATAAAAATGAATTAAATTACATAGTATATAAATGTCATTGATTGTACTTATTCCTTGTGTACATTGGAAATTGAGAAACTGTTTATAGTTACCTTTCTCTTATGACTTATACAGCTTTCAGATAGGACAGGCCAACAATAATCTGCTAACATATTTGCACTTTTTTAAGAATCATACCTTTTCTCTAACTCAGTTATATTCTGGTGGAAGCTTTGTCCATGTTCGTCGCTTACTGCTCCAAGATTCTTAGGAAAAAATTCTAAATGAGAATCCAACATATGGATTTTCAAAGACATATTAATCTTCATTTTCTTGAAGTTTTTTAACATTTCATTCACCAACACTGGATCATTTTCTGCTTTTTTATTTCCCAAGAAGTTATTGATAACGTTTTTTACTGATTACCAAGTCTTCAAATGTATGTCTGAAACCTTTTTTTCAAAATTCGCATCAAGCATAAGCTTTCTAATGTCAGGTCCAACAAATACGCCCTCTTTCAATTTTGCACCACCAATATGCGAAATTTTTTTTTTCAAAAATGAGTGTGCCTCAGGAAATTGCTTGACCAGTTCTTGGGCAAAACTTTTAGCCAAACCTAATTTGATGTGCAATGGCGGTAAGAAAGCATTTTGAGAATCAACAAGTGGTTGTGCAATAACATTTTTTTGTCTGGGTATCATTTCTATCTGCGGTGGCCACATTTTTTGTGTATAGTGTGCTGCTTTATTTCGGCTATCCCATTGACATAGAAAGCACATATACTTAGTGTAGCCTAACTGTAGACCCAGAAGAATACTTACTGTTTTGAAGTCCCCACATATATTCCATTTATGTTTATCATAATCAAGTATTCCTAATAAAATTTTCACATTGTCATAGCATTCTTTAGTTTTCGTACCATAAAAGACTGGTATGGATGGCTTTTAGTTACCATTATTTAAAAGTACAGCTTTCAAGCTTGTTTTATTAGAGTCAATAAAAAGACGCCATTCATCAACCACAAATTCAAGCTGAAGTTGGCAAAATAGCCCTTCGATATCGTTGCAAAACAAAAAGCTATTTTCTTCTGAAAAATAATCTCTGAATTTTTCTTCTCGACTTCGAAATGTGATTTTAACGTTCGTTTCAAGTAGATTTTTTTCTTTCAGGCGAGAAGCTAATATTTCTGCTTTAGATTTCGAAATAGTTAAATCACGGATAAGATCATTTTGTTCTTTTTCATTAAAACGGATCGGCTCAGTTTGCTCTTTTTTTATCTGCGAATTCGATTCAAAGTCAGAAGATGAGTGCTCTAAACTGAGCGGTTGACTTTCAAAAAACTCTTGTGAATCTGCCGTTGTTACTTGCATTGGTGAAGGAGTTATTATATGTACTGGCACTCCAAGTACAGGCCTTGTAACTGATGACACTTGTGGATAGTTTATTCGATCTTTTGTTTTTGATGGAAATCCTTTTAATTGAGTTAGACAAAAGTAACAGTCACTCACATGATCTTGCTGTTCTCTCCATATTGTAGGCATAGGATAAGGAAGATTTCGAGAGTATTGGCTTGATAGTCTTATCGAAAAAGTCAAACATATTACATCAGGAACCCAAGGCTTACCCCAATTACTTATTTTGAAACCAAAATAGTTTTCTTATGCACTTTGCAATGAGGGGGTAAAGTTCCGTCTATTTTCCTCAAATACACACTCACTACATACATAGCAAAATTTACTACGACTATTCACACATTGACGATTTCGTATCATTTTCAGATTACTTTATCAATGTGATTCGGAGATAAATCTGTATAGAAAATACCTACGTTAAAAGGCGAAACAACAAATGCAAATATACACAATACGCTCACTGGAAAATTTCGTATGACAGCTGTTCGTGCAGTACGACTGTCCTGCCACCTAGGGTCTCATAGCAGACGTGCTGCGAGCTCAGACGTGCTCTCGCGGCGGCGGGAAGTACAAAATTGAAAGTACACAACGGTTAGTGACATTCAAGATATTGTTATCAATTTTTCGATCTGAATAGAAGAATAAGAGTTTGGGCTAAATATAAAAAACATTGTCCATTTGATCACGTTTTTGTCTTGTAATGCAAACTGTTTATCTTGAAAATTATATTGAAATCAAGTTCAGCTTGGATAAAAATAGAGAAAAGTTAGTTTTAGTAGACAGAACATTAATTTTAATTTAAATGTTACGAAAGTCGCGATATGCAAATAATCTCGAAAATGCGTTGAATAGGGATTTTTCGAAAAATCGATATTTTGCGAACTAAAAAAAATCCTGATATGCAAGGCAAAAACTGAGGTCATTTTCGTATTCTACGGCTCAAAATACATATAAAAATCATATTCACTTCAATGAGTCATCCCGGGCCCAAAATTTTGTTGTTTGGTGTTACCTTCACCATTCTCTAAACTATATCCAACGCCCCAGAATAATAATTAACAATCCCAAAAAACCACGCTGTCACATTTAAAGAACCCCATTTGAGCTGTCCTCAACTAAAACAGCCAAAAAATTTCAAAATGAAAATAATCATACCAATCAACAATTCATTCATCAACAACCTTTCGAAGACTCCAAGCTATATCCCCAACTCTACAATGACAATCTGAAATCCCAAAAAACCACCCCTGTAACATTTAACGAACCCCATCTCAGCGGTCGTCAACTGAAACAGCAAAAATATCAAATACAAAATAATCACAACAGTCATGTTCCGAAGAATGTAAGCTAAATGCGCAACTGAACAATAATGATCAAAACCCCAAGAAAACTACCCCTGTCACATTACACGATTCCTATCTCAGCAGCCAATACCAAAAAACTACCTTTGTCCCATTTAACTAACCCCATCTTAGCTGCATTCAACTAAAACAGCCAAAAATTTCAAATTAAAGTAATTACATCAGTAGCCTTCACCATACTCTAAACTACATATATCCACAACTCCAAAATATTAATTAACAATAAAAAAAACGACCGCTGTGACATTTAACGAAACCCGCCTTAGCAGCCTTCAACTAAATCAGTAAAAAATTTCAAATTACAAATAATCACACAAATCACTTTCTGAAGATGAAGCTAATGATCCAACATCACAATGATAATAATCAACGACCCCAAAAACTACTTCTGGAACATTTAACGAACTCCATCTCAACTGTTTCGAACTAACACACCAAAAAATTTCAAATTGAAAATAGTCGCACGAGTCACCTTCACAGGAATCTCAACTCTAAACTATATTCCTAACTCGACAATAACAATCATCAATCCCAAAAAAGCCACCCCTGTCACATACAACGAATCCCATCTCAGCGGCCTTTAACTAATACAAAACAAACAAAAATAAATTGAAATCGTCACACCAGTGATCTTCACCATTCTCTCAACTATATTCACAACTCCATAATAATTAACAATCCCAAAAAAACACGCTGTCACATTTGAAGAACCCTATCTGAGTTGTCCTTAACTAAAACAGTAAAAAAATTAAAAATTAAACATAATCACACTAACGAACAATCACCTTCACAAGACTCCAAAGTACATCCCCAACTCCACAATAACAATCCAAAATCCCCAAAAAATCAAGCCTGTCAAATTTAACGAACCTCGTCTCAACGGTTTTCAACTAAACCAGTAAAAAAAGTTCAAATTAAAAACAATCACACCAGTCACCTTCCGAAGACTGTAAGCTAAATACGCAACCATAATGATCAAAACCCCCAGAAAACCACCCCTGTCACATTTAACAAATTCTATATCAGCAGCCTTAAACTAAAACGGCCAAAAAAATTCAAGTTAAAAACAATATCACAACCGACTTTCACAAGATTCTAAAGTATATCCCTAGATTCTCTATAACAATCTCCAATCTCATAACAGCCTCTCTTGAAATTTACAAAAAAGGGTTGATTCCTCCAGTAAATAAATTATTTTAAATTCCCTTCCAATCAATAAAGAAGATTATTTTATACTTTGTTATTTCCATGAAACATTGCTTAATTAATATTTCCTCTCTACATAATTGTTATTGCGACTTCGATTTACAGTTGGGAGAAATGTTTTTTTTTTGCTTCAAAAGCAGTGATCAGATAACCAATCTGGAATTAGAATGCCAGTTATTTCTTAATTTCATTTTTTTAAGATTTTAAAATCTGCTTTTTATTGCTCTTTTTCTTTTTTCATTGGGGCCTTTTGAAAATTTTGATCCAAAGCCTTTCCGTGAAACAATTTCACTCCTTTTGGACTCTGAATTATTTTTGTGCCGTTTTTACTCTAGACAATTTTTACTTCGTTCTTACTCACAAAATATTTTTATCCACTTTTTACTTTCAGACGCTGAAATAATATTTAGAGAAACTGAATTAACTTTTTTTTAAATGACATTTTTTAGTGGAAGGAAGTTTTCTTGAAAATATTATCTGAACTCGACTGGAGCTACATCTTGTTTCCTCGCAGTCTGCACTTCCTGGGAGAAAAAATTCGATTTGCCGACACCGCGGTTCATTCACTTTCTTTTTGCGTGTTTCGCATGGGGTAAATTTGACCCGAGACGAAGATCGAGTTTCGAACGCAGTCGGCGACAACGCGGAAATGATTATTTCCTGCTGTCGTCGAGCGATGCGAGACTGCAGAAAATCTTGAACACAGAACCAGAGACGTATTGGAAAAGCCTCACTGAAGTTATTCGATAACAATTATTCTGGTTTATGCTTCAAAAAAATAAATATTGTCTACGTTTATTTGAGTATTTTTCTTTTGATACATTTTTTTCAGAAACAATCTCTACTTTATTTCTCCTGATTCTATTATTTTCGTTATACAATTTTTCATTAATCCTCTCTCTAGTGAAATTCTACTAATTTTTATCGCGGAAGCCTCAGTTAAGAAGGAAAAACATTTGTAATTACCATTTCACGACATTTACCATTTTGCGAGTTATTTTAAATATTAGCTCTTTTTATGAAAGAATTTGTATGCATGTAGTTGTTGAGACCAACAGGTTTCGAAATTTGAATTTGCAAATCAAATTGGAAGAAAGAAATTAATTAAAATTAAAATTGAAAGAACTTACCTCAAGTGAAGTTCAATTGTAATTGTGTGGACCGCCTCGTCTGAATAGATAAAACACGTAGTTACTGCTCGTTCCGCCACAGTAATTTAAAAACCAGAGTTTTTTGGCGCCACCACTAGGTGTCACCTTACCTGCTTCGCTGATATCCCCCTTGCCGCCATTACATTTGAAAGCTTAGTAAAAAATCGTTTTGGGAAGAGTGTTAAGGAATGCTTTTCTTAAAATATTACGGGTGTGGTGGGTTAGATCTATTCGGAAGAGGCAGCTCACACAATTACGATTGAACTTCACTTGAGGTAAGTTCACTCAATCTTCCAATTGTATGCGATTTTTTGCTACCACCTTCATTTTATAAATTTTATCAGGTATTTATTTTTATAAAGAGCAAGTATTGCTCCTATATACTGAAGAACTCAATATTCGAACATAAAGACAAATAAAAGCGTATTCTCGTGAAAAATCCACTTTCGACTTTTCGATCGACTTCTTACGTGTCGACTTTCAAAGTCGATTAACCGATGAAAGAAGTCGACTTTTGCGACTTCTTTCGACTTTTTCGCCAGAATTGGAATTTAAACTCAACTTGCTTGAAATTATTTTAACATACTTTAAATTACTTGAGCCTACTTTGTATTACATTAAATTACTCTACAAGTCTCTATTAACGTACAAAAACAATCATAAAGTAACAAAAGAAGAGGAGAGAAGAAAGGGCATAAATAGAATCATTTATGAAATACTTATAAACATAGTATATTGTGCTACAAGTTGAAACAGCGAGAGATTTAAAACGAATGTTTTAAATCTTCGCTTTTTCCATGTGTGGGACACGATCCTTTTTCTATAATTTGTTTAAAAAGTGCTAGTTTTTGTTTACCTGTTTTTTGTGTAAAAGGAAGGCGATTTTTTGTCGATTGACGAAACAATAACAATGGCAATTATCAAAACCATGGCAATAATATGGCCGTAACAATAAGCTGGTTCTCACCCTTGAATAGTTGGCCCATAAAGTTGATGGCTTTCAAATTTCCGATTTTTCGTGAAAAAAACCAAGCACAGTATTTTCGGAGAAACTGTTTTACGAATAGCTTGTCTTGCTGTTTTTGAAACTTCGAGAGTGGTGCACTCCAGAAATTCTTCGGACATATTTACATCAATATTTCTCTCCATAGAATCGATGAAACCATTGACAATCAAAAACTTTTTGGAAATTGATTGAGGTTAGGGGCGAGAGTCCCAAAAAAGAATGAAGTTGGCTGCGCACGATGCACGAGCAAACCCGAGGCAGCACGAACACATGCGAAGTAACACGAAGTAGTTTGCACTTTATTTACTTTTTTCACTGCGTCCTTTTTTTTCACTGCGTCCCTCCACTTTTTTCAGTGTTGCCCGGAAAGGTCGGCACTGCGCATGCGCCAAGTCATCGACCAAAATTCGGTCACTTTTTACACCAAAAACAGGTGGAAAAACTGGCACTTTTTCGCGAATTATAGAAAAAATATATTACTTAAATCAAGATTTTGATACATGCCATCAATTCTTAGAGCCTTCAGGTTTACTTGGATAGATAAAGGATAGGGTGATATAGAGAAGTGAGGATTGAAAATGATAGACGGGAATTCAGATTAACAGAGATAGAAAAAAAATAACGTAAATAGATACAGGGTAGGATGTGAATTTAGATTGAAAAATCGATACAAAAAGAAAGATGCTGATAAATCTAAGATCGGATGAGATAGAGAAGAGGAGATTCAAAAAGATAGACGAGAGTTCAGACTAACACAGATAGAAAAGGATTGATAAATGATAACATTAGATAAAGAAGAGGGTATTGAAAAATATAGACGTGAATTTAGGTTTAAAAATAGATAGAAAAAGATCGAATTTGATAGATGAGATAGATAGAGGAGATTTAAAAATATAGACGGATATTTAGATTGATAGAGAAATAGACAAATGAAGCCTCGGCAGAAATAACGTTGTATCAACACATATTTTGTATCCTTGGAATTCTATAAGAGTTTTTTGACCGTTTCTCTATTCCGTGGCAGCGCTACGATTGAAAATTGAATTCGGAATGAAATTTCAAAATATTCGAGGTTATTTACTTCTGCCAAGGAGTAAGTTTCCCAATATTCTAAAGAGCTGTGCTTAGTTCGCATTTGGATAGTTGTAGATTTTTTTTTGTGATTCTTAACCAGGCAGCATGTGTAATTTTCAACTTAGGGTCACTTCTTGTAACAGTTTTTATGGCGAAAAGTCTAAAAAATCTTTTTGCTGCATGTAAATGACAGTAAATGGTTTCGAAGATCTGGCTTTAGTTATAACATCTGTCTACCAGCAAGGTTCATAAACAATAGCAGTTCTTTGCAGAAATTCTTTCATAAAAATCTAAATTAGATTTAGATATGTACACTTTCGAGGTTAATTGAGATACATGCGAAGTGAATGAAAACAATTAACCTCGACTATTTTGACATTTGATTCCGAATTCAATTTTCAAATTTTCAATCACAGCGATTCCACGGAATAGAGAAACAGTTTTAAAAAACTGATATAGAACTCCAGGATACAAAATATGTGTTGATACAACGTTATTTCTTTCGAGTCTTCAAATATTGACGTAGATGGATAAAGGATAGGATGAGATAGAGGGTATTAAAGAAAAAATAACATATATGTATTGAAGGGTATATTAGAGGGTATTGAAAAAGATAAACGGAAATTTTGATTGACTGAGAGATAGTAAGAGATTGACATTGTTAAACGTAGGATAGAATGAGATAAACAAAGTATATTAAAAAAGATATACGCGAATTTAGATTAAAAGTGAGATGGAAGAAGATTGACGTGGATAGATAAAGGACGGAATGAGATAAAAAGATCGTATCCCAAAATATAGACGTAAATTTAGATTAACGGAGAGATAGAATGAATTACATTTTCTCTGTCTCTTTCAATCATAAAGATTCAAAATTGTTTAAAAAGATAGGATCTCTATCTTTTTACTTCTAGCAGGGGACGCCAGGTGACTGACGGTGAAAGTAACAAAGAAGGGAAATCAGTCTTTGGGCCTATAAGTAGAGGCCCGGCTAACGGTTTTCCAAGTTCTACACACTTGTCGACTGTGAGGTATGGAAATACATTTTAAGTGTGTAGATATATAAGAATGGAGTGCACGTTGTCTTTGTGGTACGTGGTCAACGTCAAAAATTTTTTTAACTTTCCGATGGATTCCCCAATTTTGATGCATAGAAAATGATAAGAGTGCTCGTCGCAGACGATAGAAAAAGAGATAGACAAAGATTTAAATTTATATTAAAGAGAGAGAATGAAGTAAAGAAAAAGATAAGAGTCCTTGGTCACGAAGGATAGAGTAAAAGATAGAAAATTATTCAGATTGGGGATAAGAAAAAATAGCGTTTTAGGGATGCAAAGTGACCCATTGAGAGAGATAGAATAGTTATATCTTTTCCTATCCCCCAATTTCTATCCTTTTTAATCTTTTTACTTCCAACAGGGGTATTATGAAAAAAACAAGGGTTTTAATTACATATACAGCGAAAATTCGACAATTCGAAATGATTTTTGGGCAGTAAAAAACTTCAAATCATTGAAAATAAAAGTATAAATACTATAAACGTATGTAATACGTTTCTACGTTCGCGAGTACCCCACCGGCACGGACAGAAGCAGCCTTGCACGCAATTTGTTTGCGCTATGTGGTCGCGCGCGTCATGCGCGGACGGCTTCAGTAAGCCGTATCACACAGCAACATCTGCAAACCAAACTGAAAACTTATTTTGGACTTGGCGCGCGGCGGCAAGCAAAAGTCGTCGGAAGAAGTCAAGAAGTCGAACGAACATGGTCTACTTCAAGAGCGCAAAGTCGAGTGTAAACAGTCGACTTTCGGACCCTGAAAGTCGACTTCCGACTATAGTCGAAGTCGACTTTACCAACCCTATTATGAATTGCTTCGATGCTAGTTTCTCGTCGAGCTGCAGCTCTGGCAGCCGCATGACGAGTGATGTGCGCTGACAAAATCATGTGTCTACTTCGCTTTCCTAAAGCATGTCCTTTATCTAGCGACTTATAGCCTGCAAGGATGCTGTGTAGAAAGGCTTCTTGAATGTTAGAAACAGAATTCCTTTATTTGTATCCCCGATTCTCAGCGTAGCCGTTCTCTTAATGTATGTCCACAATACAGATACTGCAGACAGTTCCGGTTTGTCCAAAAAAAAGCGGGGTTCCAGGGGTTAACTGGAACCTGTTTCTGCCCCTCGTCTTTATCCGTTGAGATATTATTATCTGAATCGGTTCTCCATATAAGTTGATGTTTTCAAGTTGAATTGCCGTCAGCGTCTGTACCCGTTGCGCCGTGACCAGAGCTAAAAGAGACGACAGTTTTTTGTCAATTTTTCTAGAGATAGATTTTCAAGCGGGTAAAGAGTATATAGATGGTCGAAAACCAACTTAGGATCCCACTTAGTGTCGTATTTTGCTTTTGGGGGCTTTAAAACAGCTACTCCTTTGAATAACCGAGAAATCCGTGCATCCGTGCCCAGATCATTGCCCATCAGGAGAGAGATGGCCGCTCTGTACACGTTAAGAGTGCTGTATGAGCGAGTGATCTTCAGGGCTTCCGAAAAAAATTGAAGAATAACCGAAATTTCGTTACTGAAAACCCCTATACGATTTAGCTGGCAAAATTCCCACCACAATCGAATTGTTATATTGTACTGCTTCGAAGTTCCAGTTGAAACCAAGCTCAGCATGACCTCTACAGCCTCTTCAGTGGCTCCCCTCTTCGCGAAGGCTTCCCTAATAAGCACGCTGCTGCCAGGGAAAGGTTCCGATGCAAAGGGTGCGTCTTCCTATGAGGAGAAGATAACAGATTATGATCAGGTTTAAACACAATCCGTTTGCCGATAGCCAGGGACATGAACAGAGGGTACCGGGATTGTGTTGACCAAATAGGTACTACGACAACGCATTCTGCTTGATCTACTGGTATTTTTTGTAACACTCGCAGTACAAGAGCAAATGGAGGAAACGCGTAGAAAAAGTGACCCTGCCAGTTAATGGTAAATGCATCTATTACTACAGAGTCTGCATATTCACGCCACGACGCCTAAGTTGGGCATTTAGCGTTAAACCTAGATGCAAAGGGATCTATATTGAACTGCCCATAAGCTTTTCTTATTTTATTAAAAGCCCAGTTAGCCAACTCCCACTCTGTTTCCTGAGGTAAGAAAACGGGATAGTTCATCCGCATGTTTATTATCCTCTGACCGTAAGTAGGACGGATGAATCAATAGATCGGGTTCTTTACACCAATTCCAGAACCGGCGTGCCAGATGCGTTAGTCTGGGGTACTGGATGCCTCCCATCCTGTTGACACATGCAATGGAAGTCGTTTTGTACATTCGGAGAAAAATTTCACATTTTTTATCTACCCTTGCAAAGCATTTTAAACCTATGAACGCTGCTGTTACCTCCAAGGCGTTTATCTGAAGTTTTTGCTCATGTAGACTCCACAACCCATGAGCTTTCTCGCCGTAACAATAGAATTTCCATCCTGTCAGAGATGCGTCAGTAAAAATTTCTTTTTTAAACTTTAGTTCTCGAATCGGGTTGTTTGACTTTTCTACCTTCTGTGCCCACCATTCTAAATCGGATTGAATAAGATTGGAAAGGGTAACTTTTGAATTTTAATCATTCTTTGACACCTTTAAGGCTAAATATTTCTCTCGTTCCAATCACTTCGTGTACAAGCAGCTCCACTTAACGGCGGGCAGGCAGCTACGAGAGTGTCGATGAATTGCGCTAGCTCCTTTATTTTGCAATCCTTGTTATTTAGAAATCTTTGCACCAGTTGCGACAGAGTCACGTTTTTTATTAGTTAGCTGAATGCAGAAAACACTACTGTCAATTAAAAAACCTAAGAAAATGCATCTTTGTGAAGAACTGAGTTGACTTTTGTCCTCTTTCACAATAAAGCCCAGTGATTCTAGCAACAACCGCGTTACTAATACATGTTGCCTGCATTGAGTTTCGGAATTAGCTACAACTAAAATGTCATCTAAATATATGACCAAAACGATGCCTTGACTTCTTAGTTTTCGGATGACAGGTTTGAGCAGTTTAGTAAAAACAAATGGCGCAGTACACACATGTTTCGCATGGAGAGATTGCTACCTCAGCTGACAGGGTAGGAATAGGCTATTTTATTGGAAACGTAGCTTGCTGAATGGCACACTGTCACATCTGACGCAATTCAATATAAACGGGTCAGATGTCACTTTTTCCCATTCGTTGATAAAGAATTTAAGAAAACCTGTCCTCTCACTTAGCACTAATGCTTCTGCCGTTTCGACGTCTGATTGTGCGAGTTCCGTGTGTAATAACCCCCCCCCCCCCCACCGTCTTTGAATTCGTCCTTGTGTAATTCGAATTCGGGTTGTAATTATTCTGGGGGGGGGGCTCTCCAGTTTTTTTGCTGCAGTCGATTATGTGGTAGGTCTGTCCTTGTTACTGTGTCCGCCCTTTGTCGATCTCTGTGATGTTTTGGAAATGTCCTTGGTTGAGTTTTCCACTTCCTTGGCAGATTTTAGCCGCTCTGCAAATGCTTCGCCGTACAAGAAAGTATCTACAACTGTATCATCAGCAATTTTCGTTAGCAACGAGCTAAATAACGGGGTTATGAACGATCTGCGTGCTAACCATAACCCGTGTTGAAGGTCAGTCAAGATCTTACCCATATCGCTGAGAGTTGAAAAATATTGAGACATGTATTTGGCATCGGGTACCTTGGCTGCCTTTTTAGCATCTAAAAGCATAGAAAGTACAAGACCTATAGCACTTATCGCCGCTCCTGGTTGAGCTTGAGCTGTTGCTTGGTATTGGTCTTTCTTTATAGCAGATGAACCCATTCCAGACTTAACTTCAGGGTTTAGGCAGGGCGCTCCGATTATACGGCAGTTTTTTGCTGGCTGATATTTTTCAATTAGTTCTTTAGTAACATCCTTCGGCAGTTCGACCTCTGCTGTTTCGGCGTCTGCACTAGCTTTTTCTGAAGAATGAGCTTCCTGTATTTTGCTGTGCGGCCAACTTGTCCGTGGATTAGAACGGCTCCGTGAACGACTTGACGGCCCTCACAGGCTCCGCTCTGCGTTTTGATTTGCTCTGGGGCTTGAGTGTGACACATCTCGCGGACTACGCTCTGTACTCTGCCTCCGAGAAGACCCGACCTCGCGGTCACGACTGCGCTGCTTGCGAACACTCGTGCCTGCGCCATACAACGTTTCTCTGGGAATAAGTTCATTGCTAGGACTTACTGAGATTGATGAATAACGTCCACGTCTAGAGTGTCCTCTCCGTGAGCCACTTGACGATGAACTTGAGAAATACTGAGAAGACGAGGACGAACCTCCCTGACGCGAGCGAGCGTGTTTCCTCTTTTTCAGCTTTCTCTTGTGTTTCATAATTTTATGAAGACTTTTCTTCTTATGCCGATGACGACCTTTCTCCTGAGATGATGAACTTATTTTTTCACAAAAATATCTAAGTGCGATGGTAAGCGGAACGCACAGAACAACGTTATGGCGGCAGGGGGCAAATCTGGGAAGCAGGTAAGGTGACAACTAGCGGTGACGCCAAAAAACTCTGGTTTTTATATTATTGTGGCGGAACGAGCAGTAACTGCGTGACTAAGTGTTGAGTACAATAAAATTTGTCTACCAAAAGTTTTATAATTTTGACCCTGGCAAATTTTAAAGCCCTCTCCCTAATCCCTAAATGCTTGAACTTTGACAATCATGACAGATGCAACAGATGGTCACAGCTGATGATTCTCCAAATACGTGGTGACAGAATAACATGAAAGTAATGAACTACAATAAAAGCTGACAATTTACGTGAATTTCTAATTACAAGTATCATTATTTATGTGAAAAAGGAGAGATCTTTTTCTTTTTTGTGGTATTTGTTGTTGATTCTTGTGGATGACTTGTAAAATCGTTATTGATCATATAGCGAAGTGTTTATTGTGATTGTTTATTCTTCTGAGAATTTTCTGCAAGGTGAGTTGATGAAGCCAAATTATTATTTAAAACTGTCCAACATTACACACATATATTTTCTTCAGTCAGTTCAAATATTGATACTAATTAAACAATTAAAAACACGTATCTAACCTCTCTTCGCATGCGTAAAACGTATAAATTTATTAGACAATATTTTTAGAGCTTTTGTGTTATATTCCATAGTTAATATTTAGGAGGCCCTAAGATTAATTTATTAAGCCTATGGGAATTTTTCTACTGCATGGCTGTCTTCGATCAAATTTCCTCATGAATGCTGAAACAAAAAATTTCTATAACAACGTTTTGAACTTTTCATTACACTACCCGCGGAAATTGTCGCTACGATCAGCGAAAGTACTATTAAAAATCACTGCTGACTTTGGAACGTGACTACTCGTTTAAACATGGAACGAGAAACTGTTTAACAAACCGTTGGAAAGCTTATTGAATTACTCGTCAATCGCGTCCTGAAAGAGATATTTTTGACCTTGTGGACAGCATATACTACGTGAGAAGTTAAACAAAAATCAAGAATTTCTCGAATTTTGTACCTCGACTTCAACTTGTTGCAGGACCTAGCAAAGCTGTAGAAAAAATCTCAAATTAATACCATTCATTTTTTGAAGTCTTATCTTTAATTTGGCCAATAAAATCAAAAAATTCTTTTCAAGTTCCGGAGATGCTCAATTGACGCGTAATTTGATAATCTTTCTAACGGTTTTTTTAAAGTTTCTAGCTCCATTTTTTTAACGAATAATCACGTTTCAAAGTCAGCAGTGATTTTTAATAGTACTTTTGCTGATCGAACCGACAATTGCCGACGGTAGTTTATGTATGGACCAATTTAAAAAAAATGTAGGATCATGCCAACCCCCGGAAAATCACATTTACACAATCAAAAACTTTTCAGAATTCTTATGACAGTATTGGCAGAAATATCAAATCTTGTGAACGGAATTTTTTCAAAAACTAGGTGTTGCCTAGTTGATATATTAAATTAAATGTTCCTTTTAAATTTAGGTAATACAGATTCAGGAAAGAACACGTTTCCACAAGGTCTTGATTGATTTCAGTGAACCCTTCGAGGTAACCGCCTTCAAAAAAGCCTCGTCAATGCCATGGTTCGGGCAAAAGATATTCATGGAAAGTTCTATGAATGCCGCGCCCTAATTGATTCTTGCTCGCAAATTCATATAATGACATATGAACTTCGCCAGTGTCTTAGTCTTCCTCTGTTAAGATGAGAAACTGCAGTTTCGGGAGTATTCGAAGCGCCACAAGAACCTAAATGTTGTACAAATATTTTTATTGTTTCCAAATATAACGATTTCTCGAAAGAACTTAATTGCTTAATCACATCGAAAATCATTCCAAAATAATTATTGTTAGCTGATCCTTCATTTACCAAAAAGCGACCCGTTGATTTGCTAATTGGTGGAGGGTTGTTTTGAAACCTCATGTATGTAAATGAAAAACAGCGATCACAGCTATGAGCTGATATTGCAAAAAACATAAGTTGGATGGAAAATTGAGAATCATTCCATAAAAAAGATGTCCCCTGAGCTCAATCCACTGGACGATCTTGAACAGCACTTTCTTTGGACAACTGAAAAAGGTAAGGATGGAAGATTCATCGTGACCATTTCATTCGAGGATGAGGATACTCTAAAATTGAGGATTACAAGCATCAAGGTGATTAATTACTTTCATCGCCACGCTGTCTTAAAGGAAGAAAGCACGACAACAAAGGTGCAAGTTGTCTACAATTGATAATTCCCAACTGCCGTTGGACTATCTTGCAACAGAACGATCAAGAGCAATAAATTGTCTCTTAAAGTTAGCTCAGGCACGAGATTTTACACGTGAAGACATTGCCGAGTCTAAGCAGGTTTCAAGCAAAAGCAAACTGTGTACAATGTACATTGAATCCATTCATTGACCCAGCTGTATTACTCAGTGTGAGCGGTCGCCTGATTAATGCGCCCATAGCCTTCGAACAAAAACATCCTGTCATTTTGTCACCAGCTACTTCGCTTACTTCATTTATTATTGCTGACGAACACATTGAATTATTGCACGTGGGATTCCAAGCAGTAATGTTATCGTAAGTCCAGAATATACTTACTTGCCGTCTTCTCGTGTCTTTTTGAATAGGCCGTTTCCTACGTGAAGAGTCGATTATGCTAGTCCATTTTTTGTCGTCGAACAATCACTCAGTCGGTTAGTCAGTGAGGCTTACATTTGTATTTTCGTATGCTTTGCTACCAAGGCCGTTCATACTGAACTAGCGTGCGACATGAGCACGAAAGCGTTTTTTAATTGTCTCTATCGCTTCGTTTCTCACCGAGAAAAATTTTAAAATATCCACGCCAACAAAAATCATTTCGTGGGGGCTCGCAATGAATTTGAAGGAATTAGGTTAACTCTTGAAAAATCGCCAATTCCAAGAGGCTGCAACGGATTTTTTAGTGAATGAACTGATTACTCGGTATATGATACTTCCTAACGCCCCAACTGTTGGTGGTCTTTTGGAAAGCACAGTCAAGTCCGCGAAAAAACACTCAAAAAGTGTGATAGGCGAAACACGACTCACGTTCAAAGAATTGTAGATTACTGACTCAAGTCAACTCCTGGCCATTTCCTTATTGGAGACTCAGCAATCCTACAGCACGATTTGCGAGAGATTCGTCAATACCTACTCAATCGCTACCAGCACATTCAAGTTATGTTACATCACTTTTGGCAGCAATGGCAGAAGGAATACCTGAGACAACTCCAAGAGCGTCTCCACGTGACACAGTCAAGTGGCACTCACATTGAACCAGAGGCAGTGGTTATCATTTGAGACGATAATTTGTCACGTCAAAAGTGTAAGATGGGTCGCATCGCCAAACTTTATCCAGGAGATGATGGAGAGACCAGAGTCTTTTCCATTAAGGTCACCGGTTCAAACAACACCAGGCGTCCGTTCTGGAAATTCCGTATGCTACGGTAGATATTGAAGGAATTAAGCTCCCTGAGTTTAATTATTATTTTACTTTATATTTTTTGAACGTTAGTTTCAGTGGATTACTATTTTCCCAATCACATATTGAAAACTATACCTCAGGTATTATTATATGTATTCCGGTTGAAAGATACTTTTTCAAAGTGGGCGGTATGTTCGTAGGTACGTCATGTAAATAAGTAATATTTAGAAATTATAAATAAATATTTACTTATAGCGTTGAAATGATCTCCGCAACAATATACTGTTGGCGTTGAAGATGGGGTAGGGCACATGTCACGCCGAACAATTTTGTACCATTTTTTTCATTCCTCACCTTTGGGTATAGATATAAATAATTTTCCTGGATTTTTGACAGACGTGTTCTTGCATTGAGGCACAAAACACCAATGGTAGCGCTGATTATGTTTGCATTTTTATGAAAAAAAAAACGTGAATCGCCCTACTTATTTACAAGCGTTTGGCGGCTAGCTACGTCACATCAAGATGGCGGAATGGGCGCGAAAGAAATAGGAATTTCAAATGTGTACAAATTTTTCTTTTTCAAATATAAATTAGAAAAAAAGTTTTTTTTTTACACTATGCTGGTATTATTACTGATTTTAGAGCATATACTTCAATATGCAAAAATAAAAAAAAAATTAGTGGATGACCCTATTACGAGTGTTATGCTATCAAAAAAAAAAACATATTTTATATTTTTCTATTCAAAATAAAAAAAATGTGCTTATCGTTGAAATCGCCTACGCAACAATATACTGTTGATGTTAAATATGTAAGGAACATGTCACGATAAACAATTTTGTACCGATTTTTTCGTTCTTCACCTTTGAGTGCAGATATAAATAATTTTCCTGGATTTTTGACAGAGCTGTTCTTAAATTTAGACACAAAACACTAATTATAGCGTTGTTTTCTTTCCTTTTTCATGATATAACGTGAATCGCCCGGCTTATTTACAAGCTTTTGAAGGCGTGTTACGTCACATCAAGGTGGCGGAATGGACGCGACAGAAATAGAAATTTGAAATGTGTACATTTTTTCTTTTTCAAATATAAATTCGAACAAAATTTTGATATACAGTATACTGGTATTATTAGTGATTTTAGAGCATATACTTTAATATGCTGAAATACTAAAATTAGTGGATGACCCTGTTTGTCGTATTCGCTAAAAAAAATAAACTTAAAAAATATAACTTTCAGTACCAATATGAATGTTATAAGCCCGATTTTTGTCAGATGCTTTTTTCCTTATGATGATAATTATACTTACATCAACAATAAATACAAAAAATCCTCTTGACGGTAGCACAGTGTTCATGAAATTATCATAATTAAAGATACACCAGATATAATGAACGTGCCGAACAAACTTTGTAGCGGCTTTTATCTTTCCTTTGAATAATAACTTGTTTTAATCTTCCAAAATTATATATATGATGTCATAAATCTAAAGTATTTTTACGACTTTAGTGTGGCATAAACAGAGTTATGAAAGACAAATAATTTCGAATGACACGGATAAGGCAGCGACTAGTATAAGATACACTGAAACAATTTAAAGACTATTCATTAGTTATACTCTTATCGAAAATCTTGAGGAAAATATGAGGAGAGTGATTGGTCGTCTGTGTCTCACCTTAGTTATTTTCACCAATCCTGTTGGTAAATATAATATCCATAATTTAAAGTGCGTTTTTAGATGTATCATGTTAGTTATGATATCTCTTTTTCTCCCACCGCACAGTGTTTTATAAATCTGTAAATTACTAAAATTTCACTCATTAATAGAGAAATTATATAAACTGAATTGTAACAAATAGAGTAACTAAATATTAAAGAAAATTATCTGTGCGATTATTCGAGGTATTTAGTCATTCATTAGTGAAGGTCTGGTGTATTATTTAGAATAAGGTTATATAAGTGGAATGTATGACTCGTAGAAAAGCCTTATGAAAGAATGCGATTGTGTAACATTTCCGACTTTGGGTAAACGATATAAGAAGACAGCGTCGTGAAATTTGTAAATGGGCTATACAACTTTCTTCAAAATAACTTAATTAAAAGTTATTTGTGTAATATCAAGATCGTCGGATAATAGATCCTACCAAAATTGTAATCTTTCCGTTTTGATACTGAATTTTCCATCATCTAAGGAAACGGATACGTGGTTACTGAAACGAATACGGAAACGAATAAAAATACAGAAACGGAAATTATATGATTTATTAACCTAATTTTGCAATTCAGCATTGGACAGTGCTGGGCGCAAGTCCTCTGTCCTAGCGGAACAAACGAAGGGAGTCCAAGAGAGGTACCGTTCCGATCATTTCCGTATTGTATGTGAATTTTGCATTCGATTTCTTTCTGAACGCCTCTCTTTTCCGAAGGTTTCTGACGTCTCTCCCAGTTGGCCAGGGTGAAAATATCAAAATATTGTCTCGTAGTGTTCGGGAGGAAGGGGCAGAATTATCAAGTCGCACCAGGCGCAACAAAGACGAGTTACGGCTCCGCCTGTATTGGATTCAGCACAAATCAATATGATTGCTGTAATTTGAAATTATTTGAAGATAAAAATAAATTATTATTACAAGAACAGTTTTTTTTATTTGATTCAGAAAGAAATTAAAAACATTCGGAAAGAGTAAAGTGGGAAGCCATTGGAAAAGTAATCGGAAATATTCGGAACGAGTTAACTAGTGGTACATTCGGAAATAATCGGAAAGTAATCGGAAGGAATTTGAAGAGAGAAGGAATTCGAAAAGAATCGGAAAGGTTGTGGGACAGCTCGATGTTCGGAAAGAAATCGAAAGAAAAGTTCACAAACAATTCGGAAAGACTCGGAAGGCAACCTTTATCCGAACTCTTTCCGAGCCCCATCCGAATTTCCCCGATGCGATCTTTCCGAGCCTTTCCGTTTCTTAAGCTCAGCAAATTTTAATCACACCTCTTAAACATAACTTACATAATTAACAGTACAATATATTAATAATAACTTTTTTACAACCTCAAAATGAATTTACAATAAAAAAATGACAAAAGTCATTCCATTAATGAAAAAACTTTCTTGAAACTTTTCTAACCTCAAAAAATATGTTTTCAACATTGAAAAACCACTCCGAATGTGAAATTTGGAATTTAATTTTACAAAAAATGATATACTATATTTACTCCAAAATTTTAAAATTATTTTAACAGACATCTAGATGTAAATTAGACTGATGAGGATAGCGGTCCGAAATCGAAACGTCGCATTGATTACACAGCCACACGAAATAAGGCATTCCCGCTAAGAAGGCTTGAATAGAATAGCATTAAAAATTTAAGATTTCAGCGTAAAAGTAGAGATAATCCTATTATTTTTAATACATGATTTTCCCTTCAGGCTTCAATGTTCAAGAAAGTAATAAGTGGCTCAGAAATGTAATTCCCGTCTATTCACATAGTGTTAATGACTCTCTTTCCTATTCCAGAAAGAAGGTTAGATATGAAGTGTGTTCAATTCAGTTTAATTCATTCGCGAAATGTGTACATTGAATTTTCTGAATTACCGGTTTTTGAATTCAAGTTAGGAAGGGTCTATTACAGTGAATTCAAGTTTACATTGCGGAGAGATGGTGTGATTTCAATTCAAGAAATCTGAATTGATTTTATATGAAACGTATTATCCTCAATTCCAAATGGTATAACTGAATTGAATGAAATACGATTTGTGATACCGAAATACCAAAACAAATTTATGTAATTTGAAAACATTAGTTAACTTGAATAATTAATTAAATAATTAATTAATATAATTATACATACATATAGTAATAATAAATTCTTTAATAATCGTCAGTAAATTGTCCTTTTACTGCTTTTGTTATTAGATAGGTAGAAAATTATATTTTTCAAACTGTATTGAAACGTATAGCAGTTGCTTCTTTCTAATTACTGTTTCTGGTTTAAGAGAACGAAGGGAAAATCAGGTATTAACATTAATTGAAAGTTTCAATCCTATTCTATTCAAGCCTTCTTACCGGGTTGCCCACCAGAAGTGACCAACATTTCTAGATACGTATTTGGGGTCGCATTTCGTTACTAACCTCGAAAAAGTGAAAAAGCGTTTCAACTTTCATAACTTTTTTGCGCTTAGGAACGACATGCGATCTGACCGAGTCAAGCTAACCCCGGATTCGGATTCACGGACCCCAAAAACGTATAGAAATGTTTGTCTCGTCTGGTGGACAAGACTTTTTTTTCTCGTGTTTTTTCGTGTACCTGTGCACAGTCTTATTCTGCTTTATTCGAAATAGGAGTACGAAACTCCTTTCCTGACAGGTTCTATTAGGTATTTTATTGGACATTCGGATTGAAATTATTCGGAAAAAAATTCAAGGTGATGTGTTCTAAGCGGCTCTAATAGGTACCTATTGGGATCTGCTTTATTCGAAGTGCTCGTAGTAAGAAATTGCTCCCTTAACACGTTCTATTAGGTATTTTAGTGGGATGTTGGAATCGAATTAATAGGATTAAAATGCGAAGATATGTGTTTTAAGCGGATCTGTTAGGTTCCTATTGAGATCTGCTTTGTTCCAAGTGCGCCAAGTACAAAATTCCTTCCCTAACAGGTTCTGTTAGGATTTTAGTGGCCTGTTGGAATCGAATTAATCGGATTAAAATTTAAAGAGATATATTTTAGGCGACTCTAGTAGGAACCTATTGGGATCTGCTTCATTCCAAGTGCTACAAGTACGAAATTACTTCCCTAACAGGTTTTATTAGGTACTTGAGTAGACCTGCGGAATCACACTTACTAAAAATGATGCTTGAGTAATAATTAATAGAAACCGTTTAGATAGTTCATTGGACCTGATAGAAGCCACATCCTTTTAGGTTTCTATTTGGCTTCTAATAGGCTTTTTTATTGTAGGGCATTCCTAAGCTCCAAAAACAAAAAAAAAAACGTGTCAACTTTCATCACTTTTTTGCGTTTAGGAATGAAATGCGATCTGACCGAGTCAAAACAAATTCGGATTCAGCGAACCCAGAAACGTATAGAAATGTTTGTTTCGTCTGGTGGGCAAGAAATTTTTTTTCGTGTGCTTGCGTTTCACGTAAAATAATAAAGTTTGGAAGAGTCGTGAGGAATAGTAGAAAAAAGGTCGATTTTTTCCATTTCTGAACATTCTATTAATCCAATTTAAATAGTCTATACAATAATTGATTATCTACTTCTATTTTTTTCAGTATCAGCTTGGAAGTTAAAAAAGGCCCGAGGAAAGGCCGCCGTTCATCCTGCGCCCCTTGAAATTAATGTTAATCGTTACGGAACTCCTCAAAATACAGGTCAAACTTATTCATTACCAACAGGTTTTTGGAGTGTAGGAATAGATAAGACTCATGATTACGTCATTGGAGTAATCCTATTCGAACAATTGTGGCCTTTTATGGCTCCTAAGATGGGTCTTAATGATGTCTATGAAAGAGTTAAATTACGCGTAGAAGGGTACAATGCCCACACAGCTGTACCAATATTGCAAGAGGATCCTCTGAATAGCAGGTTCTTCAAGGCACTCGAGCCACATAACATGCGAACTGCTTACATACGCGAATAATTAAAATTAATAAGAGTGCCGGCTTTAGCCTCTTTGGCGCCCGCGGGCGGAAAAGTGTGCGGGTGGACGCATAACTGGGAAGTCTGTCGCTTGACGCCCCTATTTCCTTACGAAATTCGCGGCGCCCTGGGGCAAGAGTCGACCTGCCCCCCCCCCTTTCGAATGCCGGTACTGTTTATAAGTTTATATTAATTCGTTCTAAAATTATACTGGTTGAATATTGTTATTTGATACACGGAAAAAATTTATCCGTAAAAAAGTCACGAACTAGTAGCTAGGTCTCGGATATGAGAAAAATTCATCGGATATTTATGTATTTTCGTAAATAACCTGCGAACTTTGAGAAAGATTGACGAACTCGATGTGAAAATTCTGAAACGGTTCATCACGTTTTTTTACATGAATAATTACAAAAATATTACGAGTGATTGAGAAAAGATTCTCAGAGCACTCACGAGGTTGCCCGACAAATCTGGGAACTAGCAAGTAGGTTCGCCTGTACGTGGCTCGCACACACGCTCGCCCAAACGCGCGGTGCGTGTGTGCGCTCGTATGTGTACTTCGATATCGTCGTATGAGTGGCTAGAAGTTATATAATACCTATTTTGTTTGGCCTCGATGGCTGCGCGTGTTTACGCACTACTGGTTTATGTTTAGAAACTGGTGAGTCAGCAGTCTTTGAGGGTTCGAATCTTCTGAGTTGCGAATTTATAAATTAATATAAAATTAAATCGCACAAATAAAATTTTTCCTCTTTATATTTCAATCTGAAATTTTCAGGAACTGTTCGTAGGAAATTCGAACTGTTCGTAAGAAACTTCGAAATTTATCCATATATTTCTCATAGAAATAATGATGTAATGTTTCATTTTTTTATCTCGTATCCAAGACCTAGCTACAAGTTCGTGACTTCTTCACGGATACATTTTTTCCGTGTAGAGGATATGCCACAACATATTTTTGCGAGGTCACCGGAAAAAAGTTCTCGCCGTGTTTAAGCCAAATCGGTGAATATTAAGACGTGCCGCAAAGACCCGGAAAATCCCATAAGATTAACATGCAAGAATTTTTCTTTTTGGAAAAATAAGATTCACATTTCTGGGTTTAAACATTTTTCAATCGTCTTTAACTAATTTTGAATTGTTTCAACCATTACCAAAAAAAAAAGCTTTCCTACTGACTCATTAAAAGGAACTTTTTTACATTTATTCGGACAATTGAGTACCCGGATCAAAATACCGGTTATAAATTTCTGGCTCTTAGAGTGGGGGAAGGGGGTGCTGAATGTTGCCCAAAGTCCCTAATAAGAAGACTGATATTTATTTCAAAGGATATTTGTTTCAAATGTTACTACTTCATTCTTTAAAAATCTCGTATTTATTTAGTAATTTTTTTGTTTACAAAATTTAAGTTAAGAGCAACATTTTATGCTAAAACCATTATTTAGTTGTTCAAATAATTTACTGAAAGTTCATTGTACATTTTGATCGAAATGCGATTAAAAAATCTGTTTTTTTTAAATTAAATTTGGTTATGTGGCTCGCTTGTTGTTAAATATTCAAATAATATACACATTCTTCAAATAGTTATTATTTCTTCAAACAATTTTTTCACATTTGTCATAAATTTTTTTTCCAGTATTGGATCTCTGGAAGCTGAAATTAAGTTTCTTTTATTTTCTTTTTTAATTTCCGTAATCCATATGAAAAATTATTGAAAGAAATATTAATTATTTTAAGAATTTATATTGTATTCAAATATTTCATACTAAGTGACATTCTTCACTAAACTTATTTTAAAAAATCAAATTTTTTTATTTTATTTCCATAAAAATGTACAATTATTATTTAATCAATTGTTTAAACAATTCAATAATGGATTTAACAAAAAATGTTGCGCTTGACAATGTCAAATTACCGCATTGATTAGAGAAGAAAATAAATTTCAAACACTTATTTGAGAACTAAATTGGTTTTGAAAAAATATTATTTAAACAAGTACGAATTTGTTATTCAATTGGATAGTAATGTCTAAGTTAAGTATGTGTTCAATAATGAGCAGCAAAGTTTAGAATATAAAAAAACTAGAGTATTCTACCTCTCATTGAGAGAAAGTTGCAAGTAAATAATAATTAATTGTTTCAAAAATTGGTAAATTCTTTAAACAAAGATCAGTTTTCCTATAAATGACTAATTTTTCGATAAAACATGAAAAAGTTTCTTTCGGTAAGTTAGCAGAAAAAATAATGATTTAAATCATTTAAAATTGTTTAAAGAATTGAAAATTAGTCGGAAAATGCTTCAAAACAGTTCACCTGTCGCATAAAGATAATTTATGGCAGAAATGGTAAAAGCAAAGCTCATATGTCTAAATTTTTCGCAAAATTGTCGATTTAGGTTTTTTGGGGCATTTTACTACAAATATTTTAGTAATCTCTCGCAAGCTAAGTGTAAAACCAGAAACGTGAATCTCATTTTTCCGAAAACAAATATTTTTGCATATTAATCTTATGGAATTTTCCGGGCCTTTGGGGCACTTTTTGCCTTAAACATGAAGAGAATTTTTTTTCGGGAACCTCATAAAATCGGAGAAGGGAGTAGCATGCCCCCTTTTCAAAAATCAATCTTTTGGACTGCTCTAGTATATACATACACGGGCATTTTTATTTTTTGAATTACTCAGCAGTTTAGTACTCCAGTACCAAAATTTTTGTAATCTTGTATCTGTATTTATAAGAAAAATGTAGATGCGAATAAATTATGATTTATATTATATTTGTATGATACACAATAGAGAAAAAAAGTACTGTGAAACATTTTTTTCAGAAAACGTTTCTTCAACTTTTTAAATCCCCGTGATACCTTTTAATACTTGCGAAAAAAAATCAATTAAAGTCTGTATTTGGTTAAATTTTTAGTGTTTGACTGAAGAAAACTAACATTTGTTTGATATTTATACTATGGTAACAACAAACACGGTTATGAAATGACAATATAGTTTACTGAAACATAAGTGAGAAGTAAAACAAAACACGTTTGAAAACAAAGTACCTCAAACACTAAAAACTTGCCAAACTGGAAATTTGTTTGTGAAATTTGTTAATAACAATGAAATATGTCATGAAATGGAAATATAGTTTACTTAGGTATCATTAGCAAGCTTAACAAAGTGAGCATTACAAAAAAGTACCTAAAACTTATAAAAATTGTTCAGACTATGCATTTGTTTATAAAATTTGTTAATAAAAATTAAGATTAGGAAATGGCAGTCTAGTTTACTCAAGCATAACTCAAAGTCAAACAAAAAACGTTAAAAAACTACCTCAAACATAAGAAATTGCTCAACCTGGGAATTTGTTTATAAAATTTGTCTACAACAATAACGTTCATTATGGAATGGCAGAATAGTTTACCAATTTATCACTCGCAAGCTTAAAAAATTATGTTTAAACAAAAAAGTTGCATTAGAAAAGAAAATCATATAATAACTATGCATAATCATTCAAAAATCACATAGCATTTTCATAACAATAGAATTATTACTAATTAATTATTCATTTATAATAAACTATACAATTATCTTGAGGGGATCATTCAAGAATTTATTTCGCTTTAATTTAAATAAAAAATTTGAAATCGATTCAAAATTGTAGCGTCGAAAAATACTGGGAACCTTGGGAAAAATCTTCTTTATTTAAATTCCAAATTTTAAGCAAATAATAATTTGGCAGCAAAGGGTAAGTGATGACTCCTATGCTGAAAGCTCTCGGCATGTTGAATTAAAATAAATAATAAAATTAGTTATGTCACATTTTTATTTTTTTATAACACTGGTTTATTAATAAGAAATTCAAAAATAAAATAAAAATAAATGAATAATTGATGAAAAAATTGAAAAAAATTCATTAAAAAATATATTTTTCAAGGACATAAGAATTTAAAAATTTGAAAATAAAAAATTTATAAAAAAATAAAAAAATTAATATCTTTAAAAAAAACTTGGAAATTAAAAAAAAATTAAATCCCGATCTTTGTGTTTCTTAAAATTATATAATTCAAACATATATTTGAAAATACTCTTAATTTTATAACTTAAAAAAATACTAAAAAAAGTATTTAAAAAATTGAAAAATGTTTGAATAATAAAGCTGAAATCTCCAAAATCTTGATGATGCCATTACAGAAGCAAATTCAGTGGGAAGAAAACACTCAAAATAATTAACAATGCAAAAATAAATAAATAAATTACCGAGAAAAAATTTTCTGAATAGGAAAATGTAACCACACCGCAGACGTTTACGAAGAAGCTATAAAAGTGACAAAAGGAGACAAATTCCCCGGTGTGGGTACATTTTTTTAAATAGGAAAATTTTTGCTTGGTAATTTATTCGTTTATATATGTTTAAACAGTTCATTATTTTTTATATTTTTAGTTTCCATTAAATTCGCTTCTGTAATGGTATTGTCAAGATTTAGGAGTTTTCAAAATTATTATTTACATTTTTTTAAATAAATTATATAGTTATATTTTAAGGAAGTTTGAAAACCTAAAGTTTTCATAAAATGTAAAGTTATAAAATATTTAGTTTTTTTTTTCTTTATTAAAAGACTTTTTGAACATTCCTTTATTATTTACGTAATTGTGAGAAACACAAAGAGCAGAAGCTTTTTCATATTTTTAGTTATTTATTTTTCAACATATTAGGTTTTTTTATTTTTTTTTTGAAATATTTTTTAATTTTTTAATTTTTGAACAACATAATTTTATTTTTAAGAATGCATGAAAAGGGCAGATTTTCAATTTTTTATTTATTTCAAATGTTTTTTAGTTATCAATCAAAATTTTTTTTTTTTAATATTTGTAGTGTTTCATGTAGTTATTTTTTAATTTCTTCAGTTTTAGTATTAGTTTTATCATTATCATTCGTTATGTATTTATATAATTGCGTAGAACACGAAAACCAGGAGTTTTTTTTAAATTTCAGTCGTTCATTTTTCAACGTTTTTAGTTTCTAAAACAATAATAATTTCTCTGGTATAATTTTTTTTAATGCATAAAACCGGGAGTTTGTGCAAATTTTTTTTTTCTTTTAAATGTTTTTTAGTTTCAAATAAAAATGTTTTATTTCAACATTCTCACTTCTCAAAGCGAACTTTTTTTTAAATAGATATGTTTGATTTTCATAATTTTCTAAAAATATATTTTTTGTTTATATAAATATTTAATATAAATAATACTTCAAATTTTTCATTTTTTAGTTATTTTAAATGTTCTGTGCTGATTATTCATTTTCATTTAAATTACTTCTTATACCCTGAGAATTTTAAAAAGAAATACAATACTTCACCTGAATTTCAAATTAACGCGCGTCACTTAAATGGCCAATCTCTGCTACGAAAGAGAGTCCTGGCTCCTAATTGGCCGTTCTTCTTTCCTTTACGATAGCCGATCGGAGCAAAAGACGCGACGGCACTTGACGACAGCCATGGCAGTCATTTGTCCTTAACATTGAGAAACTGTAAAAAAGTTAAATATTGAGTCAACTAATATTAAAAGTTACTTTTTATACTATATTAAATTAAGGAATAATTACTGAAATAAGACACCGATCAGCACGAACAGGTTTGGCAGGCTGAGCGAAAACAAGACGCGCAGATATGCGCGGATTTTTAAGAACCGAAAGAAAAATATGGTCTTCGAACAAACCTTTTCATTTACATCCTCTTTTTAGAATTTTTATTTTGCATCAATATCCAAAAACTGAAGAGGAAGTATAAAATTTTTTACAGGCAAACCTTCCTCAAGCCATAAAGAATGTTTGTGCAAAGTTTCAGATGCATATGTATTGTAATTTATGAGAACACTCATTACAAAGGATTTTTATATGGACCTTATAAATTACGGTTTTTAGTTTCATTGGCGTGGGGCACTTGGAGTTTGAAAAAAAAAAAAAAAACCGCTTTTTCAACTTAAGCCTACGTCTACTTGAGATCGCTTGGCCACCTCTTATCAGCCTGATTTTTATTATGTTAAGTAAACCTTGAGAAGTCCTGAAAGAGTACGGAGTCAATAGATGGCTCCTACAAGATATAAAACAATATATGCTGTTTGCGAAGCGAGTGTAAGTGTTAATCCGAAACTGAGTGACCGGTTCGATATTATGCAAGGTGTTAGGCAAGGATGCGTTGTCATCATGGCTATTTATTATATTCATGGACAAGAATCCAAGAATAGCCCTCTTCGACGAAGAAGGTGTGGATCTCGGAACAGTGAGGGTGCGTGGGTTAGCGTTGGCAGATGATAAAGTTGTTATGGCAGAGTTAATCAAAAACTTTCAAAGAATGGTGAGCAAAATGAATACAAGCATGAAGAACATGGGCCTGTAAAAGTACATAAAACAAAAATTAAGGTGTTTGAAGGAAAAGGTGAGAAAACAATATGCAACATTATCCTAAATGATGAGAGGATAGAACAAGTTGATAAGTACGTATACCTTGGTAACCTATTCGCTAATGACGGAAAGATAGATGGGGAGTTAGACAGGCGTATGAATGAGGGTAAGAAGGTTATCGGTAGAGCAGGACCCATCATCAATTGTAAAAATATATCAAGTAAAGCTACAAGGGCAATACATAATTATATACATATTTATACAGACTGTGATATACGGTAGTAAGACCTGGACCTACCAAGAAAAGGATAATAGTAAAATTAACGTGATTAACTTTAAATTCCTGCGCACGATGTGCGGCAAAACACTAATGGACAAGGCAAGTAATGAGATAATCCTCATAGAATGTGGTGTAGAGGAGACACTAGCTGAAATATGTGAAAAATATTCGTTAAGATAGTTCGGGCATGAGGAAATTCATGGACGTGAAGGAAGCTAGAGAGATATGTCAAGACAGGGAAGTGTGGCGACAATTAGTTTATAAAAAATGTATGGGGATGAGTGTCAGTGGAGTAAATGACGCCTGAAATAAAAGACCTTGGATACAAATTGGTCGGATTGGGGAGCTTTACATGATGACTTTTTGAGGCTTTTCACTTGCGGTGGTCGCTAGATAGATTGATCAGCAGCCTGGGTCGGAGCTGTGTTGCGGAAGGAACGTGTTACTTAAATAAATAAGACTGGAATTCTAGATCAATCTAAAAATCGATACACCCTCTCCCACATTACTCCCTTCATCATTGAGTGAGTCACGCTTACCCTGACAGGAAAATGGCTTAATGGTATAATAAAACTCTTTTGTATGCAGGTTACAATTTCCTATTTAAAAAAAATATAAGGGACATGTTCATCAGGGTGGTTTTTATATATAGCTGATGTACATTTTTTTTAAATTGCTTTACCGTATGCCACCAGTTTTGTTCAAATACTCAAGAAAATGGTGTCCACAAAATTTGAGTCAAATCAGTTAATATTAACCCATGCCTCTCAGCCCATGAAGTTTCCCATTAATTTGAGATAGGAAAAAGGCAGCTTTTTGGTAATCTACGATTTAATCGCGACGATATATGACAAATAATTTCGTGTTTCAGTATCTGGAACAAAATTCGTCAAAGAATAAGAATCAATCACAATGTTTCAAGCTAAATGAATTTAAAGATCTTCTAAGGGTCCTCCAATGATACTCATAAGTTACAAATTCGAATTTAACGTAAGATTTATATTTACACTGAAACCTGAAATGAAGAACGGTTTCGGACATGGCCTACAGTGACCTTGAGGTTAAGTCCAGAAAATCCAAACGTAAACAGGCAGGGCTACGTGAATCATTTTTGTTGGATTTGAACGCATGACGCAACCTAATGCAACTATCGCGCTGAGAGTGCGTCACTCATGCTGTTTGTCACGCTTGACTGAGCACCGCCTCTCTTTCGGTCCCGCGCTTCCCGCATCACAAAAATGTAGAGGCCGTCAACTCTAGGAATATCGTGAATCCCAAGTTTCTAATTGCAGGTTTCCGTCTATGAATGCTTTTAAAAAATTTCCTCTCCAGAAATCATCAGTGATCGGTACTTCAAAAATATCCTTTGTTTTTTTTTAAATCATTTTTGATTATTTAAACTATTTGACATTGTTTAAACATTTGAGAGTATTGTCCTCGTGATTATTTTCAATAATCACATATTAAAGCAAAATTAAATTGATAAACCAATTTCAAATTGTTTCATAATTTAAGAGTATTCTTAGTAGTGATATCCAAAATGACTTCGATCAAACCAGTAAAGAGTTTTATTTACAAATTTTCCAAAATTTCCAGAAATCGGTACTTCTAAGTTATTTTCTAATTGAACTTTCAGGCCGGTTCAACTTTTCAGGTCGGGTTGCGAATCGGAAACCGCAGCAGACTGGTACGGTTTATAAAAATTTTGTACGCACCAATTCTTAGAAAAAAATCTGCCCGCTGCGCGAGCACATGCTCATCGCGCGCGGCTAGCTTCGTTCGCAAGTTTGAGCGCGCCTTGAGCGCGCGTATGTTAGGTCTCGCGCTTCGCGCTCGATAATGTATTTACCTCGCGCTACGCTCTCGGTCTTTGTATATCCCCCACATTTGTGCGCAGGCCTTTTAAAATTGAAGGTCAAAGCATAGACAACTGTAATTTGGTGATTGTGAAGTCTCTTTTGTTAAAGCTTAATCGGCTTTGACGAACCCATTTTCATCTTGTATCTCGTGCTTCGCACTCGATTTTGCCGGAAATGTGAACTTTTCTACTTCATGTTTAACTCTATCATATCAAATGTATATTATATTTATTTCTGTACCTCGGCCTGAGGCTGCTTACTCAGATATTGCAAAATAAAGTACAAATTTCATTTTCAATGATTACTTTAATATCCGTTTCTCATTTTGCATTCAATTCTATTCTCAGTTACCCTGAAAATTGTATCATTTCAATAAATGTATATTATTAAAATTCATAGTATGCATTGGTATTGAAATAAAAGTATTTTCATGCTCTTGTTTTTATAATTAAAACAAGTGTACATCCTATTAAAAAAAGTTTGTTATTAAAAATTTTATTGAAACTTGTGTCGTTTTTTTTAAACTTAATTTGTTTATTTTCAATTTCATTTTTTACGATTTAAACTAAAAATACACATCCTAGTGTAAGGTGGTTCTAAGAAAATGTGTAAGTATAATTTAGGCGAAAAATTTTGTTAAACAAAATGTTATTGTAGCTCGTGTCACTTTTCAAAAAGTTAATTTTTTTATTCTTAATATATTTTCATACCAAGTGTTTATAACAAATTGAAACAAAACTGAAACAACAAAAACTGAAACAAAAACTAGGCATCCTATCAAGACCGATTAATCACAAATTTGTAGCTCTTTTTGTGTGAACAACTTTTACCTTATTATTTTTTTCATAGCTTGTGACGTTTGTCCAAAAATTAAATTTTTTAATTTTTATGTTGTTTTTTGCGAATAAAACAAGAACTACGTGTCCTATAAAAAAGTGATTAATGCCAAATTTGTAGATCTTTTTTGGTTTGCACAATTTTTGTTAATTCATTTTTTTCGTATCTTGCATAGTTCGACCGCAAAATTTGAATTTTCAATTTTTCAAGAAAATCGTGCGCTGTTTGGCTTAAAATGTTCATTTTCATTTATTATTATTATTTTTTTTTTTTGAAAATGCTATAAATCTGAACATTTTATTTTTATCGAAAAAAGTCTTGAGGAAAAATTGTTCGCATTTGAGAGTTTTATGGACAGCCGTACATAGAATTGTTAAATCTTGAAAAAAGTGGTCTCAAAAATTTTGAAAATGCTCATTTCTTAATTTTCATCCAAAATAGCTGGTTAACGAACTTGATCTTTTTTTCGGTACCTGCAAATGTATGCTGAATTGCAACTGAATCCGATTAGCCTTTCAAAAGTTATCCGGTATACAGACGACGACAACGACGACAGACAGACACCACCATAAACCGGTTTTTCCAGATTCAGGGGGTTTTAAAACGTTGAGATTCAAAGAAATCCGCGATAGTCAGTTTTCACATAAAAACAATACCTTCCCCTTATGATGAGAATGTAAAAAACTGATTTCTTAAAAACATTAAAATCCGTTCAAAATTTGGCGAATTAAGATGTTATTCGCTACTGTTTTAGGTAAACTATAATACTATAAGAAACTCTAACGTCTAGAAAATATACTTATTTCGCGACTTATCTGAAAAAATCAATGTTTACAATAATTAAAATTGTGAAAACAATTGCAAACTAGTATAAATAATTAATTATTTTTAAATGACTCATTAATTCTTATTTCTAAAAAACAATCTCAAAGAGTTACCTCAATATTATGTATAAAGATTCAAATTTGTCATTTCTGCGGTATATTCTTCGGGAACCCATAAGAGTGCCTTTAAATCACACCCTCACGTATATATTCATTCAATCTCACTGCCTTCTACAGATTTTTTTCCGAAATATGCTTATCCCATAATTTGAAATTTGTCGTATGGGGCAATATGAGGCATGGGACAACATGGCACAAATCCAACGTTCGACAACCGTGGTGAATATTGAAGAGTCGTCCAGGAACTTTTTGTTGATCCTTCAACGGGGAACAAATTCAAGCAGTAAACTCCTTTCATATCACACGTATTTTTTCTGTGAAATTGTATGACCAGTGATAATACAAGGTGCTGACAAAAATTCATGGACTGAATTTCCTTCTGCCGACGTGGTAGCGCTGTAAGTTTCTATAGTAGTGCAGCATCTAGGGGGAAGCCTCATCTGTCATCAGTAAAACTTTGGTCAAGTTTCGAGTGAAATCTCTGCTTTTGGTGTCTATTTTTGTGAACGTCGTGTCAGCGGAACGGGGCTAGACGTTTCAATCGATCAGAAAATCAGCATATAATTTCTCGTAACACTCGGAAAAATCGGTCAAAAAATGTTGGAAATGTTACAAACTGCGTATGTGTAGCCCGCTATGAAGCATAGTGATGACTATAAATGAGTGGATCGCACTAAAAAAACATGCAAGGGTCGTTCAAAAGTCAAGACTATGCTGATTTTTTATTATATTAATGGAGTTGTTCATCATAAATATGTTTCGGCAGGTTCGGCACGACCCGCATTGTAAGCGGAGAATGCATGGATCCTGCATCAGGACAATACACCGGCACACACCGCGCTTCTTACTCGTGAATGTTTTGCTAAAAATGAGATCACTAACATTGTCCACCGTTTCTATTCACCAAATAAGGCACCCCGTGACATCTACGTGTTCCTCAGAGTGTAAAATATTATGTGCGGTCAAAATTTTTGAGATGTTAATACCATAAAATAAGAATCAGCGAGGCTCCTAATGGGACTGACAAAGAAGAACATGGTGCACTGTTTTCAAGAATGAAATAAGCGTTGGACCAAGCGTATTCTGTCAGGGAGAGAGTATTTAGAGGGTGATTACATCGCCGTTTTGGAATAATAAATATTATATATGTGGTAAGCACAGTCCACGAAATTTTTGTCCACACCTCACACTCACAAAATATGTATCTTTTTTGATAGGAACTGAAAATTGTATCACGTCTTATAACAAATTATTCATCTTTCTATTGCCTAATAACTGCTTTTGATACGTCTAAATTGTGCATACAATGCCATAAATCTGAATTACGTTTGAGAATTTAGCGAGGAAGTTAGCGCTGACAACAGCTGTACTATGAAAAACAAATATTTTCGAGAGCCGAATGAAATAGTGGGAAATAGAAATCTTGACACAGTTTGAATAATATACATCCGTTACACGTTCATGAAAATTCGTTGAAAGTAGATTTATATTACCTCAAGAAAATGAGGACCGAAATTGTTATCGTGTATTTAATTGTAGCGGTTTTTCCTTATCATGTTGGTAAATATAATAGTATCTATAATTTAAAGTGAATTTTTCAATGCAGTATATATGTATTTCATAATTAGAAAGCTTTTAAATTAAAATAACACTTTGTTCTTAAAGCACACTGCTCTCTAAACCTATACATTAGTAAAATATTCGTATTTACTGGTGAAAATCTACTGATTCAATTATAGATAATAGTGCAACTAAAGGTTAGTAATGATTACTAATTGAATTGGACGAGATGTTTTCGAACTTGTGATTGGAGAACTAAAAAGTTCTCAGTGAAATAGAAATGGGATACGTGAAAATAATATAAAAGCCTAATAATAACTCACGATTGAGTAACATTTTCAACTAAATAAGAAGGCAATGTTGGATAAGCGTCGGATAACAGATCTAACCTCAAATTCTAATCTTTCCATTTTATTACTAAACTTTCCATCGGCTACCGAAACAAATAAATATACTGAAAGGCCTGCGGGAACTATGATTTAATTTTTGATACAATAATGTATTCCCTATTTATTCTTTCTTTTTGCAGAATTATTTTGGCCATTAATTAGAAGGGCTCAGCAAAAGGCCGCAGTTCATCCTTCTCCCATTGAACTTCATGTTCATCATTATAGAACTCCTGTAAATAACGGTCATATTCACCCATTTCCACCAGGCTTTTCCGGCCCGGTAGCAACAGATGAGCATCGCGAATACATCATTGGAATAATCCGAGATCAACATTTGTTCCCATTGATGGTTCCTAAAGAGAATCGTGCCAATTTCTATGATCAAACAAACCCTAATAATTATAAAACTGTTAAAGTACGCATAGATGGCCACATTGCCAACGTGACTCAAACAATATCAGATACTGATATTCTGAATAGACTGTTCTTCGAGAAATTCGGGAAAGGAAATCGTTGTTTTGCCCAGATACCTGATCAGTTCAACTGAAACGTATACATACAGGAGCATTTTCATTTATGGAATTATTTAGCAATTCAGCGTTTTTAGCATGAAGTATTAAACTATATTCTTTACTAAGTCACTTTAAAATTATAATCTTGTGTCTTTCTTTTAACTGATTATTGTTAACGCGATCGCGCAGAATGAAATGTAAAAAAGTCTTCAGAAGAACTCAAATTTTGATGGTTTGTATAGTATTTGTATGATACATTATGGAGAAAAATAAAAAATACTGCGCTAAAAAATTTACTAAAAAAGTTTCTTGAATTTTCAAGACCTTATATCCATATGAATGACTTGGAATTCAACCCACAGAAATTTCCAAAGGAATTTAGCATCTATGTTAATTGTCAATTTTAATAATATCAAAATTCTATATGACCGAGGAAATAATGGTGAGTATGTGTAGATGAGAGTCTCAAGCGCAAATATGGGATTCCAAAAAGAAACGAAACACCTGAATAATTTTCCAGGTAAAATATTTTTCAAAAAGGTCAAGGTCATTATTGAAGTTACTTTTAACGAGGAATCCATTCATGACCTTAAATTTGACCTTGAGCTTGACCTTCAACGTTATTTCTAGGTCAACTTTGTTTTTTTAAGTGGGAGCCCCTATTGTTGACAACGGCAATCGAAACAGCGGGAAATTCTGCGTCCAAACATGTACTCAGGTCATGGGTCAAGGATGACCTTGAACTTCAGCTAAAGGTTATTAGGCTTGACCCTGGTATGGGGCGGGTCCAATCTATACTGCTGCGGCTCAGGTGTTTACGAAAAACGTCAAGGTCATTCTTGAAGTAACTTTTAACGAGGAATCCAGTGGTGACCTTGAATTTGACCATGAGCTTAACCTTCAAGGTTATTTCAAGGTCAGCTTTGTTTTTTTAATTGGGAACCGCTATTTTTGACAACGGCAATCGAAAGAGCGGGAAACTTTGCGTCCAAACATGTACTCAGGTCATGGGTCAAGGATGACCTTGAACTTCAGCTAAAGGTTATTAGGCTTGACCCACTTATGGGGCGGGTCCAATCTGTACTGCTGCGGCTCAGGTGTTTACGAAAAAGGTCGAGGTCATTCTTGGAGTAACTTTTAACGAGGAATCCAGTGGTGACCTTAAATTTGACCTTGAAATTTAGCTTCAAGGTAAACAAAAATTTCTAATTAAAAAAATTTTTAAAATTGTAGAAGAAAAAAAAAATTCAAAAGAAAATGTGCATATTGAATATTATTTATGCTAGCATCAAACCCACGAATAATAAAAAACGTCGATCAAAGTATAGTTTTAACTTTCTTCTCAAAAAATTTAATACAATAATGAATAAATAAATGAAAATTAAAGAACTGAATAGTTACAAGTTTAAGCTTCGTTATAAATTGATACTTCAATAAGCAACAAATTCCAAATTTCTTTACCATACAAAAATTTCTATCAATTGTGAGTGCAGTGGTTTATGTACATATAAAAATGAGGTAGAGCTTTTACGTAAAAATACCAGATTACAATTTTCATTTTTTTAAAACGTTTACCTGCGTTATATGTGTAACCTTCTTGATTCTGATTGAAATTTGAGTAAGGGCTAGTCCGTGAAGTCAAAATGCAATGCCTCACTGAAAGAGAAAGAATAACACTTCTTATGATGAGAGGTTGGGGTCAAGCGGAAAGATCTATCAGGACAGTAATGAATGTTTTCAATGAAAAATTTATGGTTGGTAGAACTCCAATTGCACTCTCGACCGTTCAAAATACAGTTAGTAGGTTCAATAACCTCGGCATTGTCAGAGATCTACTTACATCAGGCAGACCAAGGTCAGCAACAAATAAGGAGTAGTCACTAGATGTTTTGTTATCATTTACTGAAAATACGCATAATTCCATCCGCAGAGCTGCTCAAGAGCATGACATAAGTAAATCGTCTGTACACAACGTACTAAAAAGAGCGAAATTCCATCCATTTAAAGTGAAACTGGTTCACAAGTTGAATGAAGATGATTTCGATTGTCGCGTTGAGTTTTCTGAAAACATGATGGCACGCATAGTTGAAGATCCTAACTTTCCATCAAACATAGCTTTTTCAGATGAAGCAACTTTCCAACTTAATGGAACTTTGAATAGACATAATTGCAGATATTGGGCAGATGAAAATCATTACTGGATGCGAGAAGATAAATCGCAGTATCCGCAGAAATTGAATGTTTGGTCTGGAATACTCAAAACTATGAATCTATGCTTTGACATTTAATAGTTCCTGCAATCAGAGAAATAGCCGGAGACAACTTTGAAGACATATGGTTTCAGTAGGACGGTGCAGCTGCTCACTATGGACGAGACGTCCGCGCTTACTTAGATGAGGTATTTCTTGATCGGTGTATAGGACGGAGGGGCACAATTGAATAACCAGCTAGGTCACCTGATTTGACGCCTCTAGATTATTTTAATTGGGGTTATCTGAAGGATCGGGTGTTCAAAACAAAACCCCAAAATTTAGATGAATTACGGCAAAGGATCATAGATGAGTCAGCTATTATTCCCATTGAAATAATCCAAAATGCTATTAATGTTTTTTATTATCGATTAGCTTACTGTCAAGAGGTTAATGGAGAACAATTCGAGCACTTCAAAGAAGATGTTGTGCTGATTAATGCTAATAATCAAATGTGAGAGTCGAGGGACTCACTCAAATCTAGCACCCGATCGTAGGAGGTGAGGGGACTCACGTAAATCAAGCATCCCGATCGTGAGAGGCAAGGGAACTCACGTAAATCAAGCACCCCGAAGGGAAGAAATTTTACTACGTCCACGTCGTTGTTTTGCAAATGATCTGCAAATCACCTTGAAGGTTAAGCTCAAGGTCAAATTCAAGGTCACCACTGGATTTCTCGTTAAAATTTACTCCAAAAATGACCTCGACGTTTTTCGTAAACACCTGAGCCGCAGCAGTGCAGATTGGACCCGCCCCATACCTGAGCCAAGCCTAATAACCTTCAGCTGAAGTTCAAGGTCACCATTGACTCATGACCTGAGTACATATTTGGACGTAAAATTTCACGCTCTTTCGATTGCCGTTGTCAAAAATAGGAGTTCACTCTTAAAAAAACAAAGTTGACCTTGAAATAACCTTGAAGGTCAAGCTCAAGGTCAAATTCAAGGTCACCGCTGGATTGCTCGTTAAAAGTTACTTCAATAATGACCTTGACCTTTTTAAAAATTATTTTACCTGGAAAATTATTGAGGTTTTTCGTTACTTTTTGGACACCCTATAAAGAGCTATAGAAACACAAGAGCTTATATGCAAATATGTACAGATATAAATCATGCAAAAATTTTATGCTAGGATAGGGAGATGTCGAGGGGAATTATTTATAAGAAACGTGTGCCATAGAGTCAGCGGAGTGATAGACGCCTGAAAGTGAAGATTTTGAATACTTATAGGCCCTCGTGAAAATCTTAACTTAGTCGATGTGGCTGGGGTAAAGAGCATGGACCTTCTTATATGCTTATTAGTCAGTTCGAGTGTTTGTGTGTAAAACGTAACGTACGATGACTTTGTGATTCCTTCCACCTGGGGTGATTGCTAGAGATATTAATCAGCGACTCGTGTCGGAGCAGTGTTTTAGTATGAGCATCATGTTTGACTAAACAAAACGCGATTGCTCGATTGACCTAAAATGTAGCCCCTCTCCTACACATCTCTTAATTAACCACATCATATGGATATATATTGAAGAACCAACCGCCATACCACGCTGAAAAAAACCAGTTCTCGTCAGATCACTAAAGTTAAGCAGCGTTGGGCGCGGTTATTTCTTGGATGGGTGACCATTCGAGAATACTGAGTGCTGTTGGCACATCGTGGGTGTGGTAAGCCCGCACTTGTAATTATTTACTACAAGAAACTATCCGCCTAGAAACACTACCCGAATCGGGTAGTGTCACGCCTACCCTGAAAGGGAAATGGCTTAATAGTATATGAATACCTTGAACCCAGTAGCATAACGAGGTCAGAACCGAAAGAGTTAGATTTACCTCGGTGGAGATTTGGTTCAATGGTATAATAATAATAAAATAGTGGCAACATAAAATAAAATAGTGGAAGACATGGCTTACTACTGAAAAAAGGTATCGGGGAAAATAACGTATAAGCAACCTGAAAACCGCGCACGTGGCTCGACCTCACAATCGGTCGCACGTTGAACATTCCAGAAATTGGGGGTTTCAACATCATAACCTCCGATGTGTGTAGGGAGTTGAGGAAGGCGAAAGAAGGCCAGGATATGGTGTACAACTTTTGGTACAAGTACCTTAAGTGTGTAAACGGCTTATTGGATATTTGCTATCAGAATATTTTTTACTACCCAGCCTCGACATGCCCTCTTTAATGATAGAAGACATCACGTACATGCTTAAAAAAAACGACACTCACAGTCCATCGGCCTTTCGACCGATTGCCTATCTTCCAACGGTATACAAGTGCCTAATACCCATAATCTCAGACAAAGTCTACGCTCACTGTAGGAGCTACGCTTATAGGACACATCCATTGACTCCGTACTCTTCGAGGACTTCCCAAAGCTTACTTCTATCCATGTTGTAAAATGCTTTTTGTAGGTGAACAAACGCACAAAAAACTTTCTTTCCTACTTTCAAACTTTTTCCTGTGATGTGTCTTAAGCTAAATATTTGATCTGTACATGATCTTCCTGGCATAAATCCACTTTGGACTTCCCATATCTTTTCTTCTGTTATTTCCATTACCCTGCGGATAAGTATTTTTCAGTATATTTTACTTATGGTACTTAATAATTCCATATCGAACTTCCCAATTTTCACTCGCATTTTCTTTATTTACGCACAGAAATACGCCGATTCTCACAAGTACGCCGATTGGTTGATGTTTTGAGTTGCAACAAAAATGAGACACCAGAGAATGGGAATGTAGCTATGTCCATGTTACAGTTTCACACTTGAAGTATTCTCATTTTGAGAAAAAAGCATCTTATTTCGATAACATAACATATAAGCTGCACAAAAATGTTTCACAGTGTATTTATATCCTATATCTATGTGAGTGAATTGGATTTCAACCTAGGGGAATTTCCAAATTAATTTTGTATCCAATCGTCAATTTAATGAACAAAAAAATTCTATAGGTTTGGAAAAGATAGAGACTGATTAATGTTCTGACGAGTGTTAATACAAAAAAAAAAAGTGGTAAATTTTTGTTACGGGTGATATTCAAGTCGCTAAAGTTGAACCTTATCGCCTTGAAACCAAAGAAGATACAATAAAGTTGACAGGGAAACCAAACCCAATATGGTGGGTGAATCTCACAACGTGAAGGTAATTGAACCGCCGCATCATAGAACGGGGTATAGAATATTTCTCGAGGAGTGGGGGAGCCCCCGAAAATGGCTCAAACCCAATTGGATGGGTACTCCCCCACTCCTCGAGAAATATTCTATACCCCATTCTACGATGCGGGGGTTCAATTTCTATTGCAGGAAAAGATTACTCTGAAATCAGGGTAAGGTTTACACTTAATATTTTTCTGTAAAGCTACTTCTACTTTACAAATATTTTTATTTTTATTTTACTCTTATTCTTATATATTATTCACAACTTTCGGCAATCATCAGAAAAGTTTCAATATTCAACAGTGATATGTGGCGTCAATGAAAAAATCTACAAGCTAAAAGTAAAAAGGGGGGAGCGGCATGTGGGATAGTTATTTAATCGCCCACCTGCCTCTTCACCCATGTTAGATCATTGGGAAGCTTCATGGCTTTTGAAACAGGGGTTAATATTACGGAGTATCTAGGCATATGGAAAACACTTGGTCTAGGCTCACTGATTTTAGATGAACTTCGAAAGGGTCTTGATATAGAACAATTTGACTCAATTGTGGTCAAAATTGCATGGAATCTTCTAGCCTGTGTAAACTAGGGGGTGGGAACTCAACATTTTAAATATTTAAAAAAATTCTAACCTAGGCAAGAGTTTACCATAATCAACATTTGACCAAGGTCAAACGCTTAGTAAGCCTTTGTTCGCAATTATTAAAAAGTGTTTCGTTGATTTCAAGAATTAAAGAAACATTTTTTGCACATTATTTATTGTAGTATTTAATATTTTTTTCCATAGCGTATCATTGAAATATAATACAAACCATCATAATTTGTATCCATTTAAACATATTTTTCACATTCATTCTTCGCAATATCACCGACAATAAACAATACAAAATAATACAGATACAAGAATGAAAAGTGGAAAATACCTTACCAACGTTTAAAATGTAATATTTCTCGCTAAGAGTGCGAAAGTGCTGAATAATTCAATAAATGAAAATGCCCATGTATGTATACTCTAAAGTTAACAAGCCTCGGTGGCTCAGACGATAGCGCGTCAGACTTTCATGCAGGAGGTCTGGGGTTCGATCCCTGAGCCGGGTAACAATGGAAATTTTTCTATTTACTTCTACCGGGGCTTCGGTGGTTCTGAACCCACCTTAAACTGTAGGTCCCCTCAAAAGAAGCTGGTGCCTAACCAAGGATAAATGGGCTCTTTCGAGGGCCTAACCTTGGGGGTCGAAGCCGATTTTGTGGAGATTTGAAAATGAGTCAGCGATATCCTTGCATACAGGCAGGCCCTCTGGAGGGACCACCACTCGGTGGTCGCTGCATGTCTTCGAGGAATGAACACACACACATACACTTGCATAACACACCAGGACAGTGCTTCGAATCTATGCATCTAACTGATGACCTCAGAAGGGTCGCTCCGTCCACCCTAGTCTAGCCGTATCCCCTCTCTGCGGGCTGCTAAGGGAGGCTGCCAAAAGGCAGAGTGGTTGAGGATCACTTTGCTTGAGTAACAAAGTAGGACGTCATTTACTGTGCCATAAATATGCCTGTCACCTGAGAGGTATAATCTCAGAACGTTGGTAACAACGAAACCCACCGAGATTCAAAAACACTCGGCGAAGGATGGTCCGATTCGGAGTACTGCCTGAAGAATAAACACAGGTATGGCACAATAGGCTTTATAGCTTGAGCGCCAGGGGTGGGACCTCACGCCCCCACCTCCCCTGCCTACATTACAACTAACTAACTATCTATACTCTCAAGTTGAGTTATTCGTGTATGTGAGCCTTCAGCATCTTATGTTCATCGAATGACTTGAAGAACCGATCATTGAGAGTATCTTCAATCAATATTAGTACTGTCGCGTTGGCAGTATTTCCCTCTATGCGTATTTTAACTCTTCCATTGTTATTATTCAGATCTCTTCCAGGAATCCTGAATGGCCACAAATGCATAATTAGGACTACTCCAATGATGTACTCGTTACGCTCATCTAATCCTACATCGTGATAGCATGTTTGTAATGTGTTAATTTGATCTCCATTTGGAGGCATTTCGTAATTATGAAAATGAAGTTGAATAGGAAAAGAATGAACTGAATCTTCTTTATGAGGCCAAATTAATTCTGCAAAAAGGAAACATAAATAGTGAATTAATTATTGTATAAAATATTGAATTGGTTAAATAAATTAAATCTTTTCCGTGTGCATTTCAGTATCTTTATCCGTTTCAGTAATCGTTTTAATGACCGCGTTATATAAAAAAAGTGTAACCCTTACACCGATTTGAGACTCATCTTAACCTGCAAAAAAAGTCAAGTTTATCCACTGGAAAATTACCCGAAATACAAATTAAATTAAATTAATATCTATTTGTTCTTTGGTGTCCGCATACATTTCAGTTTTTGTTTCGGTACCCGATGGAATGTTTAGTATTAAAATGCAAAGATTGAAATTTTATGTTTGGATATAGTATAGAACGCTCTTGATGTTGCTCCAAATAATTGTAATCACGTTATTTTGATCAAGTTTCTAAACATTGCCTTCATATCCTTCGATTAAAATTGATCCTGGGCTTGAAATATCGGCCTTTTCTTGCAAAACGTCACATATGTTACACAGTCACGTTCTTTTAGTAATAATTGGTATTTGCCACGTATGCGGTTTCAGTAACCTTCTAATTAATATATCAGCCCTAAATAAATTCGTAAATAGACTTTAAATTATAAATATTATATTTATTAGCAGGATTAGTGAAGATAACTAAGGTTAAATAGAGGACACCAATAACGGGCCTCATTTTCTTGAAAAAAATTAAACCGACTTATGATGGTTTTCGATAAGAGTTTAAGGAATGAATATTCTAGAAAATATTTCAACATACATTTTATTCGCTATCTTATTATTCATTCGAAGTTATTTTTATTCCATAACTCTGCTACTACCACAGAGAATTCTTGAGAACATTTTAGTTGTATGACACTGTGTGTACAATCAAGAGATATCAAAATAAGTTATCACTCAGTATAATGATATATTTAATGCTTTCACGATGATTCATTATAATAAATTTAAAATTTAAAGCTTTTTCGGGTTTCAATCGTGTGTGCAACTATGAATCTTGCTGACGTTTCGTGAATATTGCAGTTCACTTCTTCAGGGCTGACCTGAAACTGAAGTTGCAGGTTATGTTGTTCTTATACCTATATGTATTCTCTACGATGCCTGTGATTGGCCAGAGCGCCCCATGGTAGGGACAGGTTTCGCACACGATTGAAACCCGAGAAAGCTTTAAATTTTAAATTTATTATAATGAATCATCGTGAAAGCATCAAATATATCATTCAAGAACTCTACGGGGAGAGTTTTCTTACTAAAACTAACACTTTTAGTAAGCTCAGGTATTCTCAAGCTAAGCTACTAACATCTTTAGCTTTCTTGAAAATATGTAGGGACAATAACATCGTCCCAAAATTCTTACAGTTGAAAAACCATTTGGGAACATCTAAATCCAAATCAATTTTACATAAAACAAGTATGCCTCTCTTGAAAGAAAGAATACAGCATACCAAATTTGCCTTGCACACTACCTCCAAAAAACTATTGAAACTTCACCCTTTCATATCAAACACTCTCAGATTTGACATTTGGTCTACATTGGACTGCATATCATTTGAGCAATCCCAACGGATTAAAGATTTTTGCACTTAAAAACAAGAAATAAAATTTGTCAAATTACTTCCAGTAAGGCACACACCATTAACTAACACAGTAAAAAACATCTCTAACCATCCTCTCAGCAATGAAATTATTTCAGCCTTACCTAAAGGACATAATTTTGCAGTAGGTTCCTCCAAAATCCCGAAAGAAGAAATCATCAGTCATTTGGAATCCACAATATATACCCTTGCACCCGAAAAATCTAATGACATCCGGCGTAGGACGGCCAACATCTTACGCCAAGCCCAAATTCCCTCTTCAAACTTAACAAAACAAAAAAAAACAGCAATTAAAGAACTCAATCAGAATAAAGACATCATAATACTACCCGCAAACAAAGGCAACACAACAGTAATAATGAATAAAGGAGACTATAACAACAAAATCATGGACCTTCTTACTGACGATACATATAAAAAACTTAAAAAAGACCCCACAAAAACAATAGTCAGCAAAACAAAAACCCTTCTAAAAGACTTAAAACTTGACAGCGAAACAATATCTAAATTAAAACCTACTAATCCCATCTCTCAAAAACTTTACGGACTCCCAAAAATCCACAAAAACAACATCCCACTCAGACCGATCGTCAGCGCAATAAACTCACCAACTTACAACCTAGCACACTTTCTCGCCAAAAAACTGAATTCTTTCACAGAAAACTCTATCACACACGTCCAAAACTCTTTTGACTTCATCAGCAAGATAAAACAGGTTCACATTCAACCCCAAGACATCCTAGTGAGTTTCGATGTAGTATCTTTCTTTACAAAAGTACCCATCTCTGATACAATCGATATTATTGAATCTTTGCTAACTTCCCCTCCATTCTCACACCTTTGATCAAACACTGTCTCACTTATACCTACTTCTCTTTCAATAACGAATTCTACGAAAAAACCTCAGGAGCAGTAATGGGATCTCCAATCTCACCTGTAATAGTCAACATCTTTATGGAAAATCTAGAAACTAAAATCTTTAACAAATCCAAGCTTAAACCGGAATTTTGGTGCCGCTACGTTGACGACACGTTTGTCATCTGGAGACGTGGACCAGATGAACTACACAAGTTCTTCAAGTTCGTCAATAGAATACACCCTAATATCCAGTTCACCATGGAAATTGAACAAAACGGAAAATTACCTTTCTTGGACTTACTAGTTTACAAAAGATCTGATAACACATTAGGACATGAAGTTTACAGAAAAGCCACCCATACAAACAGATATCTACATGCCTCCTCCCACCACCACCCATCTCAAAAGCAATCGGTCATCAACTCCCTTGTATACAGAGCTGTCTCCCTAACACAGGGCTCACCACTTTCAGCAGGTGTTGGCTGCCACGACAAGTGTTTGGCTGCCACGAAGTTTTTCTGTCATTTTTTTCTTCGGTTTCCAGGAATCTTAAAAAGGGTTACGGTCGTTACGGTCACGGCTCGTTGCGGCTCATTGTTCACACCGAAGGCTCTGATTTTTTTCTACTTGAATTCGCAATACATTTCATTTTTTTCATTTCAAACTGTAATTTACCGTGAAGGATTAGGGACGAGTCGAAGGACAAGTTTGACGAAAATTTATGAGGGCCTGTTTGAGGCTGCCTTTTGGAGAGCCCTGCCCTAACAGATAAGGATAACTTACAAAAGGAAATACAAAATGTTGAACAAATGCTAATACAAAACGATCACACAAACAAACAAATTAATAAAGCAATAAGAAAATGCACTAAAAAAACAAGTCAACACAACCTAGTAAAGAAAGGGAGAGAAAAATGACCACCATCCTACCCTACATTCAAGGTATCACAGAACAAATAGGAAGAATTCTCAACAAATACAACATCAAAACCATATTTAAACCACCTGCGGAAATAGGACAACTTCTAAACAACCCTAAAGATAAAAAGGCACCTTTCAGTGATCCGGGAGTATATAAAATCCTTTGTTCTTGTGGCAAAGCTTCGAATATAGTGATTGAGATTATAAATTGAGGACAAGCCAATGGAATTTCCTTTATTATTAGTATAATATCTATTCATCATTGTAACTATTATAATTATTGCAATTAATAAATACATAATAAATAACGACAATAAATGAGAATATAGATGTACTCAAGTACATTTGGAAAATCTGACGGACGTCATTTTTTCTCTAGCGATTATAATTCTTTATACTCTCTTATTTTCTTAGCATAATTGAAACTATATCCAAAGTTTCAGATTAATTCAAGGCTCATTACAAAATATATTTATCACATCCTCCGATGAGACTGTTTTATCTGAAATTTATATAACAAATCGTAGATCATTTATTCACTCTGAATGCATAATGCCGCCTTCCAGAGCCACTTGAATATTGTAGTATATAACAGCCACAGCTTTCTGTATGTCTTCTTTAATTTGAATGCTTATTGACAATGTTCCTGTAATTCGAACAACGTGGTGATAATTAATTAGAGGAATTCAAACAAGCTTACAATCTTCCTCAAAGTAGACGTATCAACTTTGACTAATTTGTCTATAACTCGACAGAACTATAACAAAATTACCTATGAAGGGTTCCCACAAAACAATGACTCATGCAGATGTTTCTTTACTGCAATAGTAAACATTTTCTTAGCACCTCGAATTTCACTTATCAAGATAAATTCCAATTTAATCAAAAATTTGTTTGTTGAATATGAACTGCTGCAAGATTGTCATCTAAAATTAACTCATTCATGCTGTTAAACTTTGGGCCTTACTTTCTTCCGATTTTCTATTTACTTTAACCTGAGAAGTTATAAATAAACCTAAATATTGATCTTTGCTCATCAAATACAATCAATCATTCCATTCTCCAACTTGTCAAATTTCAAATTTGATTTTTGAATTTCCTATTTTTAAATTTAATATAGGTAAAACCATTCCAGATTCTATCTTACCAAAAAAGCCTAGTTGTACTGATAGCGTGTGCGTTGTTGAAGCCAAACTTCTGAGATAAACTGACAAGCTCAACATTCAATTAATAATAAAGACTGGTTACACAAGCGATTTTCCGACAAGTAGATTTTGCTAATGATGTTTCTCTTTTTTATATAAGTGAATCAATTTTTTCTATAATTCGCGAAAAAGTGCCAGTTTTTCCACCTGTTTTTGGTGAAAAAAGTTACCGATTTTTGCTCGATGACGCGGCGCATGCGCAGTGCCGACCTTTCCGGGCAACAGTGACAAAAGTGGACAGATGCAGTGGAAAAAGTAAATGGACAGTGATAAAAGTGAGGTACAGTGGAAAAAGTAAATGTTATTTCGGGTGGGTTCGTGCTGCCTCGGGTGGACTCGTGCATCGTGCGCAGCCAACTTCATTCTATTTTCCGACTGTCGTCCCTAACCTAAAAGCAATTTCCTGAAAAGTCTCGAGTTGTGTATTTTGTATGTACTTTTTTCACTTGGCAAAAGCAAAAAAACACCGTCAGTTTCTCCGAAAATACTGTGCTTGGTTTTTTTCACGAAAAATCGGAAGTTTTGAAGCCCTCAACTTTATGGGCCAACTATTCAATTGTGAGAACCAGCTTATTATTACTGCCATATTATTGCCATGGTTTTGATAATTGCCATTGTCATTGTTGCGTCAATTGACAAAAAATCGCCTTCTTTTTACACAAAAAACAGTTAAACAAAAACTAGCACTTTTTAACAAATTATAGAAAAAGTATCGTGTCCCACACATTGAAAAAGCGACGATTTAAAACTCGTGTGATAGCCACCCTCGCTCCGCTCGGGTAGCTAACTTCACGCTCGTTTTAAATCTCTCGCTTTTTCAACTTGCAGCACAATATACTATTATATAACATGTCAGTTATTGCATAAAATACGAACCATTCATACTGCTGACGCTTTAACTCTACTCGAATGGATTTTCTTTTATTCCACACTCGACCGAAGTGGCCACATTTCGCCCCTGAAAATAGGGGCGAAAGTAGCATATATTTCCCGTAAACCGCATTTGCGGGTCGAAAGTAAAATTTGCGCGGCGAAAATAAAATTGACATTTTTTTCTTTTTTTGGTCGACGGTCGCCATATTGAAAATCTGAGTTGCTCCGAGTCGATCAGAATTCGATTCGCGAACAAAACTATAGAAAATGCGTCGGACCCGCTTTTCAGGGCTAAAAGGTGGACACGGTCGAGAGTGGAATAAAATACTATATGTAACACGGGACGAAAGTAGACTTTTCCCTTGGTCATGACTGACCTCGCTTCGCTCGCGCATTAAACCCACCCGCTACAAAAATCTGCTCCTTTCGCTCCTTGTTACATAATGTACTATTAAATAATTGTAGAAGAGCACACATCTCTTCTCGAGGATGAAACTTATTTCTGATATATTACGACTCTGTATACACACTTTCTTATTTGCTTGAAGTGAATGCAAACAGAAAACAACATAAAGAATTATTGATTGATATCAGAAGAAAATCTAATAAGTCCCTCGGAAAATTCTTATCTTGGCGAGTCTGAAGAATTACATATATTTCAATAATTTTTGTATTTTATTTCCCTGCAGTTTTATTGAGCGCTTCATGTTGGGTAAATCCAGACAATTCACGTATCCTAGATCTTACCATGTATTTCCCCCCACCCCCATCTTTTAATTGAAGGAATAAAGATATCAAACAAATTTTTGTATCATCGATAGATAATATCTTTGCATATGGTGCGATGGCGAGTTTGATTCGCTAGCTTTAAAAAAAAACATATTTTTAAATTTTGTATAATGTTCGCTAGGGTTTTGTTCGTCCAGTTTTGTTCGAATGACCAAAACAATGATCTTTCAATTTGAGCCAAATTAGTCCTTATTTAAGGGTGGCGCAAAGACCATGAAGTTTTCCATTGATTTAACATGGCGAAAAGTCAATTTTTGTAAATATAATATTTAAACGCGATGATATGTTACGAATAATTTCGTGTTTCAGTATTTCATTCAGAATTCTTCAGAAAATAGAAATCAATAATAAATTTTGAGGGTGAATGACTCTGAGCCACTCTCATGGGTGCCCAAAGAAAACCCCATAAGTGACAAATCAACAATTTATGTAACATTGCGGTTTATTAACGCGTTTTGAGAACCGTTTTACATAAATATAATCATTGATCCGTAATTTAAGAATACCTAGTAATTTTTTAACTAATTTTAAATTGTTTACACAATTTCAATTTGTTTAAACATTTGGTTTTCAGGTTAGTCGCAAAATGAACGTACTTTTTAGACGTTATGAGATCTTTAATTAATATGAAACCTTTAATTATTCATAACAATCAAATCATTGTTTTAACAATTTTGAAAATAATTCAAAAATAAGTATTTGTTTAAGTATATATAGTTTGCTTGAAAAAATCAGAAGAAACATTTTATCTTACTGAAAAATGTATCTAATCTATCTTAGATAAAAAAAAAGCTTAAAAACATTCCAATTGTCAAATAAAAATAATGTATACGAAAAAAAGGGTAGAACATAGCTCATATGTGCCAATTTGGCACAAAATTGTCAATTTGTTTCTTGGTGCGTTTCTTCTGCAAGCTAAGTGTAAACCAAGAAACGTCAATCTCATTTTTCCAAAAACAAATTTTGTTTACTCATATGCCTCCAGGCCTTTGCGGCACGTCTGAATATTAACCGACTTTACTCAAACTTTGAGAAATTTTTTTTTCCGGAAGCCTCACAAAGTGAGTGGGTGGAACGGCCTTTATTCGAAAGTCAATTTTTGGGACCACCCTAGGGTGAATATGTTTCTAAAATTTCATCTCGTTTGAATCATATATTAAAAGAAGCTGCTTTCTTCCCGTGTTACGTCAATGGCAAACTTCATGGTCATTGAGGCCAGGTTGATATTAACCGTCTTGTCTGAATTTTAAATATAATTTTGGAACAATGTGGCATAGTGGCGTAGTCGGGATTTCATAAAGGGAGAGGTTTTGAAGGCTGAACAGAAAGTACGTTACTACTTACAGGGAAAAATTAGGATAATAATTATTATTATACCATTAAAGCATATCCCCTTCAGGGTAAGCGTGACCTACTCGGTGAGGAAGGGACTAATGTGGGAGAGGGGGTATAGATTTTTAGATTGATCTGGAATTCCCGTGTTATTTATTTAAATAACACGTTCGGTCCACAACACTGCTCCATCCAGTTTGCTGATCAATCTCTCTAGCGATCACCCCAAGTGAAGAGCCTCACAAAGTCATCATGTGAAGCTCCCTCCTCGGGCCCATTAATATATGACACTTTTATTTCAGACATCATTCACTCCACTGGTAATTTTCTTCATTCATTTCTTATAAACTATTTATCGCCACACTTTCCTGTCTTGGCATAAGACATTCAATTTATAAATGTCATATTTATCATCCTTGCGGGAAACATGGTTTTAAATTCATAACAATTCTACATTATAACGCACATTCATTAAACCTTTCTAACATATTTTTAATTATCCATTGATTAAGACCATATTAGATTGATTCGGTTCTATATAAGGGTACCAGCCATATTCTACGTAGACAATTATTGTCAGGAGGGGGGTTGGCAACGTTGAGCCACGACTCAAAGATAAGAAACATCGAACGAATTTTGAAATATTTCCCTTTAAGCACCGCTTTAAAATTTCATAAAAAAGTTTGTGACAAGGCTCTATGGTTCAAATTCGGCATTCTTCAGTACTTCAGGACGATTTTTCTTACTCCCACTGTTATGATTCAACGCCTATAGGAGCTTTCTCTTTAAATTTGGCGAACATCCCCTGGTGGAAAAATCTTCCTGTATTTTTCCCGCGGCTTTTCCGCAATCACGTTTGCAGATAAATGCAGATATTCCTTTTTTCATCTGTATAACTCCCTAATTTCTCTGCTAATTTGGTCTGACGGATATTTGCGTGAAAATTAGTATGTTGGGAGAAAATTATTTGCAGCGAAATGCAGAGAATCTCATCATTTCTCTGTCCATCTTCTGCAAATTCTCTGTAAATTATGTGTGATGGAGATTTGCAGGAAAAAGTACCATGTAGAGAGAAATATTTGCAGACAAATGCAGGGAAGCTCTGCTTCTTTCTACAGTTTCTCTGCAAACTAGGTCTTAGCGAGATTTGCAGAAAAAGGACTTAGAAGAAATTTTCGAGAGGGACTTCTTGCAGAAAGAAGCAGAAAAAAATTGCTTCTTCCTGTAATTATTCTGTCAATAAGATGTGATGGAGATTTGCAATAAAAAGAATTAGAGGAAATTCCTCGAGAAGAAATTCTCACAGAAAGGTGCAGGTAAAGTCTGCTTCTTTCTGTAATTTTTTTTTAAATGAGGTGTAATGGAGACTTGCAGTAGAAAGAATTAGAAGAACTTCATCGAGAAGCATTGCTGGTAGCAAAAAAACGGGTAAACTCTGCCACTTCCTGTAGCTGGATATTTGTTATATTTTTAATTTATTTACCGTCAAAATAACAAATATCTCTTTGAATACTTATTAAGTAACTGTACTAACATTTTTTAAAGTGGCAATTAATTAAGCTATTTCGGGCAGGATGAAGAATACAATGAATAGCATAGTCATACAATTATATTATGATTTATTTCCACATTAAAAGTTCCTGATCACCAACGATGATTTTCACCAAGGTAGACTCTCACGTACGTTTTTGATAAAATTGGAGAGGAGTGCACAAAAATGCAGATAATTCATTCCCGCAGGACAATGCAGAGGTTCTCTGCATCTTCTTTAATGTTTTCAAATTGCAGTAGTAAAGCAGAGACAATTGCAGATACTCACTACAAACATTTTCAGAACAATGCAGAGAATTGTCTGCCGCAGAGTAATGCAGAGTTTCTCTGCATTTTTGCTGAAGTGTTTCAATTTAAGCAGTAAAGCAGAGACTTTTGTAGAGTATTTGCGCATATTCCTTGCAGAAAACTCGCTCAGAAATGCACGCGAATGCAGACCATTTTTTGAAGAAGAGTAATTCAGAGTTATTCTGCATTTATGCTAAAGTGTTTCAATTTAAGCAGTAATGCAGGAGACGTTTGCAGAGTATGAGCAGAGCTATTTCAGGGATATTATGAAGTAATTTGCAGAGAATTTGCAGAGAATTTTTTCCACCAGGGTCTGTCTGGAGGGCAAGGTTCGGCTCACCTACATCCTCCTGTCGTCTCAGTTCGTGACTCGGATGACCAGCTAAGCTTTATCTTCTCTCTTTCTATATTATCTGTCTTCTTATTCTTCCTTTAAAAACCCTATTAAATTTTCCTATTTCGGTCTCCCTTAGTCTATCGAATTTTTCCAATTTCTTATTTTATCTATTAAACTCTGATCAAGTTCAAAGGATATTTTGGAATTGGACACAAAAAAACTTTGATTAATTGAAGAATAGGCAGGTGAATATTAAAAGGAAAATATGTAACGAACTGTAATTTCTTAATTTCTGCTGAAAAGATTAAAAGTCAGAGTTGTCGGGGATTACTCTAGTTCCGTCTGATATTTCAGAAATATATTTGACACATATTTTACTAAGATTATCCTGGTTATAAATATACATATATTAAGGCAAATTAATAAGACAGGTCTTGCTAGAATCCGCTGATTATAGATAAAGGTATTTTGTGTCTCATGTTTTCCTTTTAGGGGGATTTAATAGTTTTTTTTTATAACTAAATTGATGCTTTTACTGTTTTGATGTATTAAAAAATTTAATTTAATTTTCATTTTGCTAGAAATTCGACTTTATCATAGTATTTTTGGTGGGAGCCTTTCCCACTAAACGTTATCTTCTCCCTCCTTCTTGTCACTGGCCAGTCAGCGGCCTGGGTTCAACCCTCTCTATCTAAGTGGAGAGCGTCCTGCACTCGGGTCCGCCTGCATGCGACCAACGATAGGACAGTTGATCTTTGAATTGTAAACCATCTGGTTGATATTTTCTCTCTGTGCGACTACATCATGTATAAGTCTTAAAGGAAAATCAGGTGTTCTTCAAAAATAAGACTCTTCTTATTTCCACGACCCAGACCCATTTCCAGGGCTTCTATGAAGCCCTGGAAATCTGGAAAATAACATCTCTCGATGTCTATGACATCGAGAGATTGCAGTTCTCCAAATACCCAGACGCTTCTTCAAGTATAAGGCCGAGTGCTCTCAAATATAAGAATCTCATTTCCACGGTTTGAAACCATTCCAGAGCTTTCAGAGTCATCGAGATATTGCAGTTATCTGAATATCTACACGCTTCTTCCAGTCTCAGGTCGAGATGTTTCCCACATACAAACAATGTTTAAGTCTGACCGTGTACCACGCCCGCCGTGCCTGTGATACGAAGATTCCTGCCAATCCAGTCAATTCTCATAATTCCTGGACCAAAACCGCGTCAACCACGGTCAAACGGAAACGTTTAGGCCAGGGGTCCCGATAACGCGTCCGACGTCGTGAGAAAAAGGCTGCTCGCGCTGCAGAATCCGCCAACGGTTTCCGGCGTACCCCCTCTATCCCCCTTGACTCATTTATAAGATCTTTCCATCCCGTGTCCGTGCCAGAGCTGATTTCTAGTCCAATGAGAACATTACCGCCTCCCTCTACGCTGTTCGCTGGTGACGAGGATATTCTGTACATACCGACCGAAAGTTTCCTGGAAAAGTTCCCGAAGTCCCCTGTACGGGCTTCAACTAATATTCGATGTGCACTTTTGTAACTCGTTATCCCCCTCCCCTGCTGTATTGTAATCCCAGCATCATTTGAAATAGCAATAAATTTCCTCGAACTCGACTTCAAATACCAGGAAGATCTTCTTAACGACGTAGTTGTCGCTTTTGCCACCCCCCCCCCCAGGGCCGGTTTGAACCTTTTTGCCGCCCCTGGGCAGTAGTGAACTTGCCCTCCCCCCACCTTTTTTATTTTGACCCCGAATTTCGTTGACAAAAACCAATTCGAACAAAATCTTTTGTTGTTCAACTTTTGCATCAAAATCTGTTCATAAGTTATTGGCAAATTGTGTGATTAAGTTGTAGAAGTCTAAAAAAATGGAGTAGCTCAGATTCGATACACAAACTTGCTAAACTGTGTAGGCGATCTACGGACATTATGGAACGCAAATAGCTTTTTATTCTCTTCAAACAAGAAAACGACCTTTCTGCGCTACAGTTGGTTCCATTTTGTTGAAAACATAAATTGAAAGCCGCATCAGTAAATTTAGATCAACTGATTTATATATTGTGTTCTTTTATTAAAATATACAAATTATCGTCAGAAAAATATGAAATACATACCTGTTACTCAATCTTTTAACGATTCGTTAGTATCTCGGTAATTCTCAGCTGTTTCTTAATTTTTTTCTGTCAAACTTTCGCACACGTCATCACGCTCTGTAGATATTCGAGATAATAGTTTTTTACATAAGCCCGAAAACAGGCATTACACATGGACAGAAATACCTATTCAAACATTTTCACTATGACTCTACATTAAACAGGCGTAACTTTTACCTCATTCTACTAAATTATTTTTCCGATTATAACGTGATCGGTCTCCATTGTTTGCAGTCCTTTTTGAACAGTCATTCGTCAAATTTTGACGCAAGTCATTGGAATCTCCAAACATAGCTACATATTTAAATTGTAAATAATAAATAGTTAATCATACATTAATTAAAGTTAGTGATTTCACACACACAAAACATCGGAATGATACATTTAATGGTATAATAATATGTAAAGCTCACTTCCTGTTCCGGACAAAACTAGCTTAAATAAGAAAAAAAATTGATAAATTC